>HF970844.1:39559-52868 GCA_000604205.2 Neurospora africana FGSC 1740
AGGTATCTGGTTTTGTTTCTAGCCACGAAGGAGCTTGGTGCTGCTGCTGTTGCTGCTGGCAAGCTTCGACGAAGGAGTACGGGGAGTGAACAAGACAAGAAACGGCTACTTTTACACAGAATAGCCAGCTTCTGGGATTGACTGGAAGTTATGATGCCAAGATTGTGAGGAGAGGAAAAGGGTGGGGGACGATTGACCAGTTAGTTATATCAAGTTACGTTCGAGGAGAAAGTTGTCCAGGATTTGAGAACCTCACTAGACATTCGGCTAAATGGTAATCGGCGTTAGAGAGTGAGGGGGGTGGCTATGGTACCATCCGTTTCGGGGTATTCGTTTTCAAGAAAGCTACCTTAATCCTGAGACCTAAGATCATGGACAAAGTGGGTGGGAGTAATGACATCGACACGCCATTGCGTGACTTAACATCGTCAACTTGGGTTTGAGGCGTCCAGAAACCCGGCACTCGGAGCCTCTGTCTTTCCCATGTTTAGTCAGGACACAATGGAACTCAGCGTACTCGTCAAAGATATCGGACAACACCTTGAACGTGGGATATCGACCACCTCGCTATGAAAGCCCCAGCAACAAACATCCGGTCAAGGATAACGGATTGATAACATCCTCTCACCTTACCCCGCCAAACTTGGCTGAATCCAACAAGGGCCTCGGTGGAACGACTGGCCCCTCTGTCGTAATGAGACCTTGCTGTGGTGTTCAGCCATCCCCACCCCACAGTTTAGTGGTAACAGTGAGTGGCTCGTGTTCCCTAGCCTCTGGGTTCCTTTCCGGGGCTCGAGGGGAGAGCATTAGTTCCAGGTACCGAAACTAGCTGAAATGATTACAGTTGTAGGAACCGGAGAAGTAGAATGCTTTAGTCTGAATCAATCCTTTTATTGGTGGCATTTAGCGTAACCGATTTCCGTCGGTTAAGCTTTCGTTGACCAGAGATGGACCGAGAGTGAACTTCGAGTCTTGATCCCTACGCTGAAGTCCAACATCCTCGGTAAATACCTCTAGGTATAATGATCATGTGCCCTCCACCGGCCATTGATAGACGAGGCCTCTTATCTTCTAGCCTTGCAAGAGTTCGCGTTGTGAAGCAGTAACGGACACGGAAGAGCGCATACAAATAAGAACCGCGTGTTCCTGAGGAAGAGAAATTGTATAATTAATGCATAAAGTCTACAAGAGACGCCTCTGCATGCATTATAAAGAAGAAGTATAGTATTACTGAAACGACGCCGGAACTGCCGTCTATCCGGCAATTAGCACCCAAAGAAGGAAGAAAATCATCTACCAAGTCGCACAGCGTTAGAGTTTTATGCAAGACATACGTAACAGAACAGGGAGATTTAGCTTACCAGAACACCAAACATCTTGGCTAATAGCCATCTATTACTTGAAACACGGCTCCAATATTTGAGCAGTTCTTTTTGCGCGCCTTCGACGTTTTCTACCACGTCCTCTCTGCATAGTGTGTTAGAAAACATTGCTGGTGTGTCGAGCGTCTCGAGGCAGTCAATTGTAAACTTACGTGTTGGCATCAATTCTTTGAATCATCTCAGATTGTTCGCTGACCATGGCCGCGAGCTGCCCGAAAATGGAACCCAGCTCGTTGATGGTCGACTCAATGGCCTCGATCGCTTGCCCTCGTTGTTGGACGTAGGTATTTTGGCCTTCCTCTAACATCTGGAGCTGCATCTGCTGGTCTCCCATCGGGTTCAGGGAGATCAGATCTTGCTGCCCTGGTGCTGGCGTACCCCTGCTAGGCGTGCCGTATAGAGGTGAGGCCGACTGTTGTAGGGAGGCATGTGCGTGCTGACCTACTGACGAGACAAAGTTCTCGGTCCTCGACCTCGACGCCTGGATGTTCTTGGTTCTGATCTCGAGCACGTCCTTGAAATTGGCACCAACATCTCCCAGCTTGCCCTGTAGGAGCAGGAGAATGTTCTTGTTGTTCTCCCCTTCTTGGTCGGGCTTCGGGTGCAGACGCCTAGAGAGATCTTGCAGGTTCCTGATCTTCTCGTTCAACGAAGACAGGTCTTGTTTGATGACAAAAGTCAACTAGCATAACGGTTAGCCAGCCGGACATGGAGTTGAGGCGCAAAGATCAAGCGCATGTTCCAGCTTACCTCGTTAATTTCGACGGGCCTATCATCGAAAAGCGTCTTCTTCTTGGCCAGCTGTGCTAGCTTTTCCAGCTTGGCCATTGTCGCAGAGATACCCCTTCCAATCTCTGCAGCCCCCCTCGCAAACTCGGACCTTCTTGGCTGGGCATCACTGCTGGCAGCATGTTGTTGAGCGGTGTCGAGAAGTCGCTGCTTTCCTGGCTTTGCAGCCTGCCTACGCTGGGCAGCCGCAACAATCTGTCGGAACTCTTCCGTTCGGTCGTTGATGGCAAAGACAGCCATGATTAGAGGCGTGTTGGTATATGATAAGGCGGTGATCCGTCCGTTTCCAAAACCAAATCGCAGGGAATGGGCCGTAGAGGGGCGCGTGTACCCCTAAGCGACCGGCACGCGGTTAAGTCGTATCAATAAATAAAAGGTCGGTGTTCGTAAGTCGGGAATTGAGACGTCGTCAACTTCGTTAATCGCGACCGGGGGCGGATGTCACTCGTAGGCTGGAAGTGTGCGGAGGAGATTATGGATTGGCAAAGTGGAAATGGGCGGATACGGGGGATGCGAGCGAGGCTAATTCGCGGCTGGCGAGGAGGTCGGCAGCTCGTCGGGTGTGTTAATTGAAGGTCGTGTGCATGAAAGGCGCTACAAGAAGGAGTCGCGACGGCGTATGAATGAGTGGCATCGATATGGTCGTCGTCAAGTCAAATGGTTTGGTGTCGTGGTCGTCAAGGTTCAACAATTTCCTCACTCCGTTGTTGTTCGATGAAGGGAAACAAAAACGTGGTTACTTTACTTGGTTAACAGGTAGTTTCAGGAGTGCCCGTGACGCTGTGGCTCGGCCCCTGCAGTTCAGCAGGAAAAGTTCACCGTGCAAAAACTTAAAAGCAAGACACTGTGTTTAAGCATTTCAGTTCACTGCAGTTGCATGCACTAGTACCTCTAGTATATTTGATTGGACAACAGCCCAGTCTTTTTAAAGAAACAATCATCCCGATCAAGTCGACGCCTCGGTCTTCTTCAGTTGTCTTTGCCACTCTTCGGGATAAGTCCCAAAGCCCAAGAATGGGAGGAGCATTTCTGGCTTGATATGACCATGTCATGCCTGGCCTTTGTTCCTGGGTTGCTGCATTCTTTGAACCACTGAAGCCCACTCATGGACCAGGGGTAACATTCGTGAATGAACGACAGGCGCTTGGAGCGGCACCAGAATACAGAGGCTCGGCCGTAACCACAGTACCTATGTTGGAAATTCGGACGGGAGAAATGATAGAAGAAACACAGATGAGTGAAAGAAGAATGTCGGTGGTTGTCTCATAGTCGCTTCGCGTAACCATGACGGATTGAAGAGGAATTTACCGTATTGACACTCGGACTGCATGTGGAAAGTCAGGATCGTATTGGTCCAGGATGAAGCAGACAAACAAAAGATGCGACACAAAATCCAACGTATCGTTTCTAGAGCCTTTCCAGTGTTACTGCCTTTGAACTGAGGCTTCACAATCTCAAACACTTCGTTACAGTCTTACACTGCCGCTAATCTCATCCAAAATGCACACTAGAGCCACAGGTTTCTCTAACTGCATCCGCGGCTAAGTCCGGTGGCATTCAGTTAGTGCCCATAGTGGAGAGTCCAACAGCCTCTCATTAAAGCTCGCCCCACGTCCGCCTGACGTTCCAATGCTGCCCTGAGCTGCTGATCCCTGCCGCGGTCCACAATCTTCAACAACGAGAAAGAGCAGGGGAATGAATGAATGGATGTCATCTGGTCAACTGCCAGCGCAAGTCTTCAACATTTTCATGTCCGTTTTTTCTTAATTCCACTTGGAATCGCGATTTCAGTCTCCCTTCTAATCCTCCATCTTCGAATTCAACCGTTTCCCACCCTCAAATTTTCTTTTGTGACTGTTCCGTCAAGCATTTGCGCATCCATTTCCCCCTCTGGTTATCAATCTATTGCGCTACTTTCAACTAATTAATCGACCGGCCAACTGACCAACTGACCAACCATCCACCGACCTAATCTTCGCCCTTTGCCTTGCCTCTCTCTACGTTCCTCACCCTCTCACACCAGACAGGCCGCAGACACCTTCGACTTCACGGGTACACATCTTCGTAACTGCTTTTCGGATTTTCGAGGATCCAGCCCGCAAGACATTACGGGATACGCCAGGCTGCAGGAGGCTACTTTTACCTTGAATCGTCTGACATTCAGTTTCCGTCCCATATCCTCCATCCGACTCGATAGCGCCACTCCGTCGCCTGCTTGTACATATCGGCGCATGCCACAGCGACGCTCATCGCCATAAAGAGCGACGGCCAATGCAATGGACGGGACATACGGGAACATCTTCCCGACAAACAACAACCCACTGTCAGTTGCCCTGCTCCTAGCCTCCCCCTTTCCATGACGCCCGAGCAGGTCGCTTCTAGCCCACAGTTGCTAAAGGCCCATCCGACACCACACACAGAAACCCCGGCGCTCCGAATTCGAACAACAAATACCAAATCAACGTCAACCGCTCAAAGACGAGAAAATGGGCCAACTTCAAGCCACAGAACTACGACGGCGATGATTGGGGAAGCGATGAATATGACGATGTTGATCCGGAACCTCCATCAGCCCTTCAACAGCCCTCCAAGCAGTACAAGCCATATACACCAGCATTGCATCTACAAACTCAGCAACCGCCAGCTGCTCCCTCGGGCCGTATCGCTCAGATGGTAGCAGCCTCTTCCACGCCAGCGACACCGAATGCCCTGGAACGATCAGGCACCTTTGGACAGCCTCAGCTCGATGCGCCACGGACCAGCTCACCCGTGGTTGGAGGTAAACAGGTTCTTCCGTCCATGATGCGCGTGGCTACGATGCCCCAGAATGTTGGCTCGGCCTCTACGCAGTTTCCCCCGCGCAAGAGCAGTATGGGTCCTCGCGAGATCCCGGACATGACTGACCCGACCCGCCAACCCAGGTCTACCACTTGGGCCGTCCAAACGCAAAGACCGTGGTCAGACGCTCGGTCAGCCTCCCCCAACGCCAGATCCCCGGTATCGCCTAACAAGCCGCTGCCCCTTCCCCGGCCTACTGATATATATCGGCGAATGGGAGAGGACAACAGCGCGGAGCTGCAATCTTCGGGACCCGGAAAACAAGTACAGCCGGGTAACGGGGCTCACACTGCGGGCCTAAACCCGGGACCGAGTCACCAGGAGCGTCGAGGTAGTGCAGCAGGCAATGAAGGTGGTGATAATTCCTGGGGTCGGAGGCCGAGTCTAGCTCCAGTGATGGAGCGAAATAGCGAGTATGGGGCCGAAGGACTGCTCGTCGGACCTGCGTCGAAGGACACTGGTATTGACCCTGCCGCTTTTGGGGAAGAGGAGGACAAGGTACGGCGGTTCTCGACAAGTCCCAAACTGCCAGATCTTACACGCTTGTCAGGATTCGGAGAAGATTTGTTTTCTACGCGGTTTGCAGTTCTGGCGCCTCAACTGGCTTCCATCCCAGACATCTCGAACCCCTCCAGTCCAGCAAAGACTCTTGGACCAGAAGGGATCTCTGGAGATGAACGTACCGAAAAGAGTGGTAACTCAGATAACAGTATCGTTACACCGGCAAATCCCAGTGTGGCGCCTACCTCACTGCCAGTCGCCGAACCTGTGTCTACCGCACCAGTGCCACCACCTTCTATCGGGGGTGCGGCGGTGTCTGATGCAACACCGCAGAAAGCCATTCGCTCTGGATCACCGCCTAACGAGTCTATTAGGCTGCGGTACAGCCAAGACGATGCTGATGAATCCCATGCAGTTGCCAACGCTCCTCAACAACCGCCATCTACGATGAAGACGCCACAGGAAACGATTTCATCTGATATGGACAAACAGCCTGTTCGCCCGCGCCTGCCAGGTGGTTGGGTAACCGAAACATTATCCACGCCAGGAGAAACCCCCCCGCCGGCTCGTAACGATACTTTTTCGAACATGACGAACAACTTTCCCCAGCCTCCAAGTGCGTCACTCGTCGCCAGATCCCATGCTAATGCTGAACGTGCGTCAAACGGCGATCAATCGCAGCAGCACGACCCAAACGAAACGAGTGAAGCAGCTATCGAATCTTCCCATTCGACATCTGATGGGGAAGCTGCTCAGGCAACACCCACCTCAGATAAAGACATTCACGCAAGTCTTGCACCGACAATGGAACCTTCAAAACACCGTGATATCACTCCGACTGCACCGTTAAATTTTAACCGTGGTTTGCTAGGAAGCAAGTCTGCCGAGCCACTGCACGTGCTACCTTCACCAAACATGGGTGGTGGCTCGTCCTTGAATACACCCGGCGATTCCCCAGTCAAAGAAAGTGACCTGCTCAGGGATGAAATAACCAAGTTTTTGGGTGACCCTGAGATATCTGGCAGCTTTCTGGATATTGCCCGGTCATCGACGACACCAAACCATCCGGTTGCAGATGCTACCCGAGAGAGCAGCTATTTTGGAGATGTCTACGGTGACTATTTTGCTGCGAGCGAGGACAACAAAAGTCAAACCAAACCGGGGGCTACCACGCAACCGTCTACAACAGATACACCTACACCCGTGGCGGCTGGCACGTCAAAGGGTGTTGTTGTAGCGCCTCTCTCCGTTGCTACCTCTACAAGTTCTGGATCTGGTGTCGTTGCTTCGGTCTCCAAGCAAAATGTGACTGAGGAATCGGCCGGGGCCCCTGGGTTGCGGCGTCGCTTTTCCTGGGAAGGACCCTCCGAGCAGGACGCCTCAGATGCTCCTGAAGTGGATTCTACCTACCAGGTAGAGCAAAAGTCCCGGCGCTCTGGCCCTGATGGTGTTTCTTTCACTCCGAAGACGCCGGCTGCGGAAAAGATCGGGGAAACAATGGCGCTCACGCTGTCGAATACCAACGAATCCCTTTCTATTTCGACCGAAACTGCAAGTAAGCCGGCTCAGGCAGCATCGGGTGGAATGTCCCATGACGGATCAGAAGTCAGCACGCTTCCATCACGGTCAATGATGGAGCCGGCTTCTCCCACGTCTGCTGGCTCAGATGGGGATGCTGAATCCCGCCATCGGGCTCTGTCCTTGGGCCAAGATAAGATTCTTGTTCAACCTTCAGAGCACCATCCAGCCTTTGAGGAGAATGCTTCCAGCCGCCCCGGCTCATTGGGACCAAAAGACCCGGTCAATATCATATCGTTTCGGCAAATCATGGATATGCCTTCATCATCGGATCGACTCAAGCACTATAACGAAACCCGACTGCAGTTTGCTGCCATTGATACGGGATTGGATGAGTGGCTCATGGCTATGAGATCCAAGTATCCCGAACACTCGAACGCTACGTCCTTCTTCAAAGACTCATTGACGATACCTGTTACGCCAATGGATGTGCAGCAAAGCGGAGAGGTTCTGGCACTCAGTCCGGGCGGGCGGCCAGGAACCAACATGCCAATGCCCCCATCATTGCCCCATGGGCACTCGGGCTTTGCACATTCCAGCCAGCAGGTTGGGACCAAAGGCAAAGAACTCCTTTTCGCAGCTGGTAAGGCTGGAAAGGGTCTGCTCAGCAAAGGAAAGAGCAAGTTGAGGGGAACAGGCGATAAGGTATTTTTCTAGGTGTCCGTCTCATCATCGTCGGCACGTGGTTCTGCTTCGATTTAGTCTTGATTTGGCCTTTAGCATTACCGGGACCGTTCACCCATTTAATGAACTCTTTTGGGCATGGCCTACTGGGTTGTGGATTCTGACAGAGCTCGCAATCTTGGCCGCAGACATTCTATACATCTGACACGTAATAGTTTGCCATTTCTACCACGCGGTTGATTCTGAACTCTTGTTTGGCCTACTACGAGCCTACTGCAATGTATTATCATATTGGGGCGGTTTGATATGTAACGTGGAATTCCATGGAAATTTTGAGGCTCTTTGTTAACAACACGGATTATGTGTGAAGAGGAAAGGTGATGAGAGAGAGCTTGTGTGCCCATTGAGAGATTGGATGTCAAAAAGGGTGACAAATTACAAAATGTGTTAGGGAAATTCTTCGCCTTGATGAGCCAACCAGCCACTACATACCTCGTATCCTCACAGATGTCTCACAGTCGCAGCCCCGGCCGTCGACTTCCATTTCCCTTCCGTTCTTCCATATCGTCGGTACGAAACGATGAGTAGCATGGCATGCCGCATTCCAGTTACACAATGACAACAGAATCGAATTCTTCAGATTCCAGAGATCTGCTTGACAGCGGCACTGTCTCTCGCTGTCCCGCCATTGTTGGCTGCCGTTTGCTTCTTCACACTGTCGATTTGTAGGGCCGAGACTGACAGATTTCCCGTAGCCCAGCATGGTGGCCCAGCGTTGTGTTCCCCCAACTTCCCTAGACCACGTTCCTATCAGACTGTCCATTGAGTGCAACGGTGCGTTCCAGCTCGTGCAGGGCACCTCGATTGTCAGACACTGGCCTGCTCGCTTCGGCTATGACCCTGACCCGCCTCTTCTATCAGCTCGCTAACTGACTAAAATGTGTACGTGTACTTAGGACGCCTGATCCTCACCCGCCTGAAAGTGTAGCGGATGTTGTATTGTCACCAGTGTTGGGAGGCCATGGTATTCAATACATCGAAAGGGAGCCCATAGCGGAAGGTGACCGTAGAAGGCCATGGGGATCTCATCCGCCATGAATATATCGCTGGACCGAAGGGATGAAGCGCCCATCTCAGCCCAGCAAGCCCAGAGAATCCTTCAGGCCCTGTCGACCCTAACAGGTCATGCACGGCGTGTTGATGCTTCAGTTCCCGGACCCCTGCCCGAAAGAGACGCTGGAGTGGACTTTGACCAGGATGTCCGGCTCCCGCAATTTCAGCACCTGCAGCAAAGCAGCGTCTCCAGAAATCTTCAGGGCCGCACCAGGTCTGCCTTGTCTCTCACCTTTCCCGCCTCAGCAGTTCCTGACCTTGACGCGCAATTTTCTCTTGACTTCTCCGTCCATCTCTCACCTTGCTGAGTCTCTGCCAAACAACCTCAATCCCAAAGACGGGAACTTTAACGGATTTTATGGGTCGATTGCTAAGCCGCCCTTACATCCAACCTGAGCTGGGTCGCCTGTATCGGAAACTCTCTGTAGGCCGCATACAACCACACCGTACAAGTCGGAGCTCAGCAGCAGTAGCATCAACCGACAAGCAACACAATCCTTCTTGATCTCTCACCATAGCCTTGGCACAAATTCAAATCTCGGGTTGTCCATCCAGAACAAAGCTACTCCCCGCGCGAGTACAGCTCCACCGAAATCATCATCTCTAGGCCCAAGCTCCTCGGTTGCTGGTGCCGTTGACCGGGAACGAATCGAGAGTGGGAACCGCGTGCTGGGGGGAACGTGCAATTGCGGGAGCAAGACGTGGATGGAAAGACTGGTGATAGTCTGAACATCGAGAAGTAAGACGACAGTGACAGTGACACGTCCTGCGTTGTCGTCTCACAGCGATCTCTTACTTCGCTGTTTGTGCTCGTCCATAGGCAGCAGAGCTTTGCTGACATTGTACTGACCAAGAAGTCACTTTGCCATCACCACGTCCATGCGACAGATCGTCGGCCTCACCTCTCACATGGAAGCTCACGCGCAAGCCGCGCATAACGGCCAATACTATACGCACTCGGCTGGAAACAAATCGCAACAGGTCTACTTCCACCCACACCAACCGCAACATCAGCAGCAACAGCACCAGCAACAGAGCCACGCCCCGCAGTTGCAGTCAACGTCTCGACCGCAGCCACAGCCTGATGGTGCCAATGCGCCGAATAGACATCCGTCGTTTATAGGGTTGCCTCCAATTTCTCGCGCATCCACCTTTTCATCTCTACTGAGACCCTTCCAGGTCGAAGGTGCTGCCGGCGACAACAATAGCACATACAGTGACGCCTACGCTACCCCGCGAAACTCAATCCAGTATCAACAAGGGCAACAAGGTGAACAACCAACCGTTGTCACAACCCCGCAAACTGTGTCTGAAACCATACCCATGGCTACGAACCAGACTGCCAGTGGTGTACCACCGCATGGTGGCCAGGTCATGACCCAAACACCTCCACCAGGGCAAAATATGTATCGCCCAACTCAAGGTCCGGCGCAGGGTCATATGCAAATCCAAGGACAACCATTGCCCAATGGTTTCCCATCAGCTCCTGGTGCTGGATCCGTGCCCGGTCAATCGCCGGTCCAGGCCCAACCAGGTCAACCCGGTCCACCAGGCAACGCCCAGGGGCAACCCGGATCGGTCCCGGCGGGAGCACCCGGGGCTTCCCTCTCTGTCATGAACGGTGGAGCTTCGCCCGTGGCTCCACAGTTCGCGCCAGCCAACGACCGGCCCGTCATGATGCCTCCTCCGCACTTGGCAGGAAGGTTTCCGCAAGGGAACTGGAACTTGCAAGAGTCTCATCTGTCAGAGCCACTACAACCTACGAATCGTTACCGTCACTCGTCTAGCAATGCATCACAGCAGCCCTTCTATGGTTTCGACAAGGAGACGGGCGTGCCGGCATCGCCACGGAGCCAGAGGGCGCCAGACACAGAGCAGCAACCACATATCCGGCCGGTAGATCAGAACGGCCAAGGCCCACAACTCAATGGCCAGGAGAACTCCCGGAATCCCATCGAGCATCGTCCGCGCGGAAAGTCATTGTCACAGACGAATACGGACGTCGATGACCTACCAGCCCCCGATCCGATCCCGGCTGCTGATGGAAACAGGACAAGGCGAAACTCGGGTATCTTCTCGAGCCTCCGAAACAGGGTTGGGGCAGGTACTCCGGTCACCAGTGACGCAGTTTCCGATGCCAGTGTCATGACGGACGAAACAGGAGGACAGCAGCAGAGACGCGCTCAAATGTTCAGTGGGCTAGGTGCCGGAGCCGCAACGGAGGGCCCTCAAAGTAAGGAGAGCATCATTGCTCATGGCAGCACCACGCCCGTGAATGGCGGATTACAATCACCCCCTACGCAGCACCAGCTAAAACAGCCGAAGAAGAGTCGAATGGGCCTTAAGGCCATGTTCAGTCGGTCATCGCAGCAGGATGTTTCCCGACCGTCCGGAAGCGCGCAATCAGCTAGGCCTACAACGCAGGGTCAAGCTCAAAGTGAGCATCAGGTACAGCAATCCGTTGCTATGGGTGGCGCCAACCCCATGTCTCCGCTGCGGCCAAAGACTTCCGGCCAGGTCCCCCCTCAGCAACATCAGTCTCTTGCCTCTATTGCCGAAAGCGAAAAGGCTAGGAAACCTTCTGGTGGAATATTTGGCATGTTTAAAAACAAGGACGCAAAGCCCGCGTCAGCTACCGGGGCTGGCCAGCCGCTCATGGACCCCAGGCAGACACTACAAGGTATGGGACGAGGACAAATGGCAATGCCGCTTCCTGGGCAAGGGCAGTCCCCCCAGCAGCAGTATCGTCAACAGTTCCCAGTTGGCCCGGATGGGAAGTTGCTGATCTTCCCTGGTCAGCTTCCTCCTCAGCACCAGCAGTTCATGCAACAAGGCCATCCGGGCATGTATCAGCTGCAGCAGATGCAGATGCACCGGCAAATACCAGAGCAGCAACGAACCCAGATCAACATGCAGCAGTCTCAGCCTTCGCTGCAGGGTCAAAATGGAGGTCCACAGATTCAGCCCCAACAGCAGCATCAGCAGCAACTCGACGCTCGTCTGGGTCAAACTAATGGCCAAAATGCGGTCTTTACTGGTCCTGTCAGCCCACCAGTTGCTTCTCCGGCACCTTCAGACACTCAATCCGCGGTAGATCAGTCTCGTTCCCAGCAAAATACACCTCCCGCCACTAGTGGACAGGCACCTCCGGTGGCAACGAATGGAGGTCACGCCCCGACGTTCTCTCAAGGCAGTAATTTACCCAATATGTCTACTCTCGGCATCAACGGTAATCAGCCAAATCAGTTGCCTGCGCGAAAGCCGGTAGGGTCCAGGATTGTCTCAGCCCAGATCCCTCCTAGTCTTGTGCCACAGCAACAACGCCAAAGAGGAGCTTCGGTCTCCTCAACTCAACCTCCTCAACCCCAGAGTCCACCGAGCACACAACCCCGGTCAAGCTTGGGAACCCAACGCCCTTCGGACTCTCAGCACACATTGGCATCCCAAGGCGGGATGTCTCTTCCCGATGTTCCCACCTCTACCCAGCGGGCGGGCCAAGAAAGTTCCGGTGCGCAAGACCAGCAAAACCAAGGACCGGGTCGCCAGCAACAACCGCAACCTATGCCAGCTGGCGCCCAGAGCCTTGGTCAAGGCACTTCCAACCAAAACCTCCCTCCCGCTGGCCATGCACTATCTCACGTGGCAACCATGGGGCCTGGCTTTCCGGCACAACAACCTCAGAGACCCCCGCCACCCAGCCCCGGTTCCTACCCTAGGAATGTCATGACTACAGCCCCTCCGCCCAAGGAGAAGGAGCAGAGCACCATTTCCAAGCTTTTCAGAGGCACTAAACAACAGACCTCGCCAACAATCTCTCAGGAGAAAGGAAAGTCGTCGTTCATGAGCGCTTTGAAGCGGGGCGGCAATACCAAGCAAGGAGATGCCCAACCAAAACCTCCTGCTCAGTCACCTCAAGCCAACCAAGGACAGTTTCAGCCGAATCAACCTGCTACGATACAACAACAAGCACAAAGGCCGCAAGGTTTGCAACTTCCTCAAAACCAGTTCCCGGGACAACCGCAACAGCAACAGCAGCAAGAGCCACCGCCGGGACTGGGAGAACGACGGCCAAGCCCGCATTTGCAGTACCAAAATGAGAGGCAGGACCCGTCCAAAGCTCCTAACCCACCGGCACAGGCGGATCTGGCCATGCACCCACCTGGCCAGCATTTATCGCAGCAGCCTACGCGCCCACCTGCTACATCCGCTCCTGGCGCTCCCAATCAGTCAAGACCTGCGCCCCAGATGACCCAACAACAGACGGAGCAACTTTTGGCGCAGAGAGGGCCAGGCCCAGCCCCGGGTTTGGTTCAAGGGCAGAGACCGCCTATACCGGGACAGCCGTTGTATCCCAGCCAGATGGCAGGTCAAGCTCAAGCCCAAGCCTTTGCACAGCAGCAGTTTTTCCAAGCACAAGCTCAAGCCCATGCGCATGCCCAGATGTTTCAAAGGTTCCAACAACAACAACAACAACAACAACAACA
>HF970844.1:57796-73726 GCA_000604205.2 Neurospora africana FGSC 1740
GAAGTTTGGGAGAAGCTCGATTGGGCAGTTGCGATGGTCGAAAGAGACGTGCTGGAGGCATTGGCGAGCGCAAGATGAGCACCTACCGATCCTAATCCCAGGCCGAGAGACGTCAGTGCAGAGCCGGTAGATGGTGTGGGTACGCGCTGGGCAGAGAGCCTCTTGGATGTGCGGATGAGATCTTTGAAGTCGTTGTACGATGCTAGGTCGGTACGAAGTATGGGCTTCAAGAGATGAGTAAAACTGGTAGGATACGAAGGAGACATGGGCTCGACCACGCTGTGTTGGCGGTTGTGATGGCCATGGTGTAAGCGATCGGAAAGACCTTCCTCATTTTGTAGCTCAAACTTGCTGAAACCTGGAGAAGAAGGCGCCGTTGGAGGTATCTGCTCGTGCTTCTCGGCGCTCATGTCCTCCATGAGGTGCTTTAGCTCGGCTAGTTGCTCCTGTTGTGACTTGAGTAATCCCTCGGTATCCACGAGTTGTGCCCTGAGCTGGTCGTTCTTCCTTTGCAGTATCTCCTGCTCGATCCTGGCCTCTTCCTTGGCGGAAATAACCATTTTGTTGGCTTCCTCGAATAGGGCGGCTGTTAGGTTCTCCAACTCCTGTTCGATTTTCTTCTTTTGCTGTTCCACATCCAAACGAGCCTGCTTCTCTTCGGCAATGACTCCCAGCAAAGTTGTCTTTTCCGCCTCGACCGTTTTCCTCCGTACCCAAACATCACCAGCCAGCATCTCCCTTTGCTCTTCCACTGTCCTTTCGAGTTGCCTGATCTTGTCGCGTGCCTGCTCTAGCTCCATTTTGGTGTGCGATAGGTTATCATCCAAGGTGGTCTGGTGGTTGATTGCATTGATCAGTTTCGTGCTGAGGGTGGCCACCTCCTGGTCGAGATCGGGATGGTGATGACTGGTCATGGAAATTCCGCTTGCGGGGCTCATAGCCCGGCTTCGGGGATCGGGGAGGGTCGTCAATTCATTCTCATCATTAATGGGCTGCGGGGAGAAAGGTCGTCTAAGGCGAGGGGTGGACGGCGCTGCATTGGCAGAGGCTGGCTCGCTTACGGATGGTAGTTCGGGTGGTGCATCGGAAATCGAGGCCCTCGAGGCGCTGTTTCGGCTGAGGATGCTGGAGAGAGATCGGGTGTGGCTTTTGGAGAGGCGTCCGTTGGCCGGTATCGGTATCTGGTGCGAGGACCAGCCCGTCACAGTGACAAAGCTTTGCCATAGTCCGTTAGTGGTGGAGACGGCAGCCATGCGAGAGCTTGTAGGGATAGATGTCATTGAGGAGCGCCTCGAGGGCAAGTGAGTGTATCACGAGTGGTAGCTCCCGGATCCCAGGGAGGGATAATCCAGAACTAGTACCCCAACTTTGGGGGACCATGGACGCCCGGGTCGGGCAATTCGGTTCAGCACACGAGACACTGTACGACCCAAGAAGAGCCTGTGGACAAACTTGAAGGTGTAACGAGAGGGTTTCCAAGCAGGTATAGCGGGATGGAACGTGTAGAAGATGGCCAGGGACTTACGAATCCAGCTTGTCGGTGTTGGTAAGGACCACACCAGGGACTGGCGGGTCCTGTAAAGGAGAAGCTGGAGCAACAGGGAAGGGCCTAGGCGGCGGCGTTATGCTTTCCGACTCTATCGTGGCGTGCAATGGGCGCACCGGGCTTGCGATCGGTCGAGAAATGCTGAGAAGCTATGTGAAGCAAACCGGAGTGTCGCAAGGATGGGAAGTCGCGTGGTGCAACTGAATGGAGTCGGTACGGGAAATTGACTATCTAGTGGTTGGTGCGGTCGGGGGCTTGTATAACGTCGTTCGGTAGAAACAAGTCGCTTAATGGCAAGCCGAGTATGGCAATCTGTAAGACGGAATGGAAGCGAAAATTAGGTATAGTTGGAATAGGTAGTTGGGGTCCGGCTGCGGGTGTGTGTGGTCTGGACAGGACAAGGAGCGAGAATGGAGCGAAAAAGGACGGACGACAGCTCAAGAGGGAGCAGATGGCAGATGAGCGACAGATGATGGATGTGTGTAGCCAGCAGATGGGGCGAAAGTCCAAAGAGCAAGTCCAAGTGGAAAGTGGAAAGTTTGTCGGGGATATGCGCGTGGATAACGTTATGGCGCAGAACAGCACTGCAGCCAGCTTCCACTTTCCAATCTCGAACCCACCGGACTGTATCGGTACTAGTACGGAGTAGGTACGGATCCGTGTCTGGGTAGTGGCCGGGCTAGCGATTGTCGTTAATTTATGACTGCGTTTGTTGCAAGACAATTATCATTGGCGCCTTCCGTGTTTCCCAAGTCGGTCCCGGGCTCCTTGCCGCATGCGCTGTTTACCTACGGGCGAATGGCGTTAGGCTACCAAGATGCTAAAGCGTCGGTGCTGAGAGCTCAGCCTTCGATTCCTTTTTTTTCTGCCTTTTTTTTTTTCTTCCGCCGTCCTTGTGCACTCGCAGCTCCCGTTCCGGTGTCCATCTTCGTGGCCAGGAGCTCCTGAACGGGGGATCTCGCCCAGTCCACCATGGCCCGAACGGGTTAGCAGTTCCCAGATCATCCTGACCGGGGGCTTCCGGTGGGGATCTCGGCCTCCCCTGGCGCTGGCGGCACCTGCGATGGGTCCAGACAAAATCCACTCAATCACGGAGTGCGTGGTCTCGTCTCGAGCTCCCGCCCGTAGTACCCGTAAATGGCGAGGACACCTTTGCTATTCAACAACCTCGCACAGCCAATCGATGTTCGGACCCAACGAACGAGACGACCGTTGTACCTGACCCTTTGATCTTTTGCTGCCGGCACGGTTTATCGTGCAGTGCAGTGCAGCGAAGTGCAGTGCCGTGCAGTTTGCTGTCCGTCCTTGATCCCCTTGCGCTGTTGCGGGGAAATCGAGACGCACAACATAGTACTGCGAAGCCTCACTGACTAGCCTGGTTACATACATGCAGCGACCAGCGCGCAACCTGATCAGTGGACTGTCGGTGCCCTGGACGGGCGGCGTATCCGTTCGCTGGGCATGGAAATTCCTTACGTCGTCCAAGATAACTTCCTTGGATCTGCGCTTTTATCCAGGATCACGCTATTTTCGCCGTTTTGGGATCCCACTGATCCCCTTTGCCCCTGGATTTCCACAGCATCCATGAGGCGTCATAACGACCAGGATATCTCAACTTCCAAGGCGGTGCAGTTGCAAACGAGGCACACGTCGCAGTTGGTCTGTGGTCACATCGCCCAATTCCTTGCCGCGCTGTTGGCGTTGCTGCACACATTCAGCCACAAGAAACCCCATCCCACCCTGCCAGGGCGGCTGGGCGGTTATATCTCGCGACAATCCAGCTTCCCCATCATCCGTCCTTGTCGTGTTCGTGGATCGGGGGACATAAAAGTCGCTAGAGATAGCAAGATAAGTGGCTCACCCACAGCCCGACCAAAACTCTAGTTGAAAGTAGTCTTGGGCTATTCGCAAATGCTTCATGCCATGGTCTGATACTTGAACACCAGCTACAACACGAATCCTGCCTGGGATCTTGGCTTCCCGAGGTTCCATCACGGCTCGACTTGGCAGCGGCCCAAGTCTGGATACGATATCGATCACGGAGATCCGGTGCGCCCAAAACAGCAAGAGAAACTACAAAAGTGAGGTGCTTAGTGCAACACCCCTCCCCTTCTCAACTCGTCCGATTCAATTCGTTTGACGTTACAGGACATGTAAAAGACGAACCCCAAGTTGGAAGGACAACACAGTCAACACCATTGCGGAAGAGGAAGCCAGTTAACAAGAATCCACGCGTTACACGGCTCAAAATGCGGGGATCGATAGAATGACAAGCTGGTGGCATTTTGCTCGATAACTCGAGACCACGACAGTCAGACTTGATGTAGAGTTTCAACAACTACCTACCTATGTTAACTTCATACCATTGTCTCAGGGAGTGAAATATTCCATTGATGTTTCTCAGTGACCCGAGAATCGATTACACATGGCGCCGTCCGGGTTCCATCCAGGGACCGTTGTCTCAGACACAAGGTCCAAGAGCATTTTTCGGACGTGTTGCGAACAAAGGGCGGCTGAGGCCCGGACGTCAAACTCCAAGTCCGACTTCGAGTCCAGATGCAAGCCGAGTGCGGCTGAAACAAAGAAAATAAACCGGCAGAGAGTTTCAATGAGACATGTTGGTAAACTGAGTACGCTAGATGTATATCGTTGGTTAACAGTAAGGAAACAGTAGCAAGTCAAGCTATGTGTGCGTGTGTGGAGGGAGGTGAGCCATACAGCTACCCATCACTCCCACATCCGTGTTTCTAGATCTCTCCCTTTTTCCTCGCCCCTTGCCTCACTCCCACCTCTCTATCTGGCTAAACCAACCATCTCTATGCCTTTGTTTTGGTCCTTCATTAAAGAAGACTGAGTGTCCATGGTGTTTGTTGCACATAGGTTTGATATGGTTGAAAGATGGAAACGGAGAGATGCCTATGGCTTCAAATAGTCACCGCAATGATCTAGAGCTCATCCTTCGCCTCGGTCTTCTCCTGGGCCTTCTCTCCAACCTCCTCGGCCTTCTTCTCGACCTGGTCGGCCTTCTCCAAGACCACTTCTTGGGCCTTCTCTCCAGCTTCTTGAGCCTTCTCCTGAACCTGTTCCGTCTTCTCGGCGACCTCCTCCTTAACGTTGTCAACCACACTCTCAATCGTCTCCTTTGGTTGCTCAGTCGCTTCCTCGACCTTCTCGGCGAGCTTCTCGGCAGCCTCCTCAGCCTTCTCCTTGGCTGGTTCAGCGACCTCTTGCACCTTTTCCACAACCTGCTCGGCCTTCTCCTCGACCTGCTCGACCTTGTCGCCAGCCTTCTCCACGACATTGTTTTTCAGGTTATCGACGTTGTCGGCCACTTTCTGGATACGCTCGACAATCTTCTGGATCTTCTCCTCAGCGGTCTTGATGTCCTCACTCTGCTCGATGTCCTGCGAAGCAGTGGCCTCATTGCTCTCGCTGGCCGGCTTAGCGACCTTCTCTTCGGCTTCCTTCTCACCGTCGACGCTCTTCTTCGCTTCGGGAACGACCTCTTCGGCAGCAGGAATATTAGAAGTCTCTTGGTCAACGCCTGAAGTATCAACGTTAGTATTTCGACACCCAAGGTTTCAGCATACGGTGGTAGATTTACATACCCTGAACATCCGGATGCGGGGGCGCAACGGGCTGAGAAGCTTTGGGAGCCGGAACAACCTTAGCCGCGCCGCTTCCACCAAGCTGAATCTCGTTGCCATTTGCATCGATGACGCGTGTTCTCGTCTCATACTTGGTCTTGAACTCGACCTTGCCCTTGAGCGCTTCGACTTGCTCCTCGTTGAGAAGGTTACCATCTTGATCGCGATACTCAACCTTCTCCTCCCGAGAGATGAGGCGCTGGCCCAGCGGGTTGGCACTAGGCTCCTGCTTGGCGGCTTGTTGCTCCTGGTTCGCAATAGGCTTCTGAGCCTGAGGAGGCGCGTTAGCCACAGCAGGCCTCTCAGGCGTGCCTTGAACTGGGGTCTGGGAAGGGTTCTGGCTTGTTGGGGTAATTCCGTAGTAATTGTCGTACTAATCATCAAGCGAGGAGTGTTAGTATCCAAGGGCATGCCGTTGCTGTTTTAGCTAAATCTTTTGAGCGTGATAACTTGTCGCTTCCTGCCCGAAGTCTTACTGAAAGTTGAGGATATCCATTGTGCCTTCATCCGCCCAAGGGATGAAACACCCAGTGGCTCCGGCTAACATTTCTTCACCCTCTATTGGGCATCTGTCTTGGGGGTATGGTTTGATGGGAGATAGAACTTACGCTATCCAGGAAGGTATTGCAGTCGAAATCCCAAGTGCTGAAAAGCTTGACCCTCTTGCATTCAGCCTTGGTCCAGGGGTTACCGTAGGCCAGAGGAGAGAACAACCAAAAGACGACCATCGACAAGGTAAGGAACAAAACGGCGCCGAGTCTGTTGAAAATAACCTTGTCCTTGACGAGGGAGATCCTGGCTGTCACAAAGTCAAAGACTTGGCAGAAGGCAATAATGGCGAAGTACAAGGCCGGGAAGTAATGATGCAGGAAGAGTTGACGCTGCATAAGGTAGAAGGGGAAATAATGGAGCGCCCATCCAAGAACAGAGGTTCCCACTTCGTAATCGAATCGCTTGAAGATGGGATTGGCGTAATCGTTGCAGCTGCGCTGCCAGCGGAGAATAGCGATGCCCTTGAAAAGGACATAGATAACAACAGCAGCAGTAGCACTCCACCAAATGATTGGGTTACCCATCAAGTAAACCTGGCGGTGTTGCCTGCCCCAGAAGTTGATACCACGGCGGAGGATAGGCCAAGCCTCGGGGCGAGAATCCCAGGCATGGGACTCAACAAGGCCGGCATTCGTCTTCCACATGACCTTCTGAAGCTCCCAGAACTTGCCGAAGAAGCCAGGGTTGCGGTAGTTGACCTTTTCAGCGTCAGCTCCGAGCTGCGGATGGTCGTTGGACTCGATATACCAAAGACTGTTGGGAAGGGACCCGCCCTTGGCGCAGGTGACTTCCTGTTGCTCCGAGGCCCAATCAGGAAGTTTAACCTTGTGGGAGAAAAGAACACAGCCCGTCATGATGTGCACCAACT
Source organism: Neurospora africana FGSC 1740 (assembly GCA_000604205.2). NCBI lineage: Eukaryota > Fungi > Ascomycota > Sordariomycetes > Sordariales > Sordariaceae > Neurospora > Neurospora africana. Next base: position 64,410 of record HF970844.1, read on the forward strand.
TGAACTTGGTGTCAATGGTACGAAGACGTTCCTGAGCAACGCCGCTCTTGGACTTCTTCTTGACAATCTCGACACGGAAAAAGTCGTTGGCATCTCCGTCGAAGCCCTCATAGCCATAAGCCGACACCTCGTTTTGCCAGTCAGCCTCAGTAACGGGAGGACGGACGTCATGAGAATGGAGACGACGATGGGTAGGCAGATGATAGAGACGGAGAATCATGCCATCCTTGATATAGGGGGTTTCAGGGAGGTTGTCCCACGCGCTAGTTCCGTTGATGGGCTGACCATCGATACCGAGGGGCTGGGTCTGGTTCTCAAGGAGCCAGATGTTGTTCTCATCCTTGTGGGGATAGAGAGTAATCTGCTGCTGCTTTGAGCCAGTGGGGTACATCAAGGGGTGCGAATGCAGATAGCCTCCCTGGGTGTTGACGTGCCTGATGGTAACGCGGCTACCCAGAAGAACGTCAGCCGGGACATCTTGCATGCCCTTCGAGTTCAGAGTCGACTGGAACTCGGAGCTCATGAAGCCGTCACCGTCGCCAGGGTTGGTAAGGCACAGGAAGTGGATTCCGAACATGGCCAGGTAGAAGGTAAGAGGGATGACAATGAGGCAGAAAACGCGGGCCATGAAGTGCTTGGTGAACGCGCGAGGGGAGACGTGCTTGTAATCGCCAAGCACAACCCACAGCTGAATCAAAGTCAAGCTACCAACCCACGCAATGGTGAACAAACCAACCCACTTGATACTGGCGGTGATTCCCAAACCAAGACCGGTGACGGCCAGCCAGAACCACCAGCTCGGTTGGAAGGCTTTAGCAGGTCCCAGCTCTTGTTGGTTGGTGAAGGCAGTAAAGCCGAGGACAGTAAGGGCGGTTCCAATCATCAGGGGCGAGTCAAGCAAGATAAGCCGGGCCTGGGTGAGAAGGCCGTTCTCTGTAAAGAATAGGTGTGTTAGTCATGTAAGCTGTCCGATTGTTCTTCTTCTATCAGACGTACCAAATATGATAAGACCAGCTCCCATGAAGGCAGTGGTGCTACGGCATCCAGCTGCCTTGAGTGTAAGGAACATGGTAGGAGCCAAAAGGATACCGCAGATAGCCGGGAACATGCGCATGGCGACATAAGGAACGCCAGGCTCGATGTAGTCCTTTCCAATCTCCTTGAAGTCAAAGCTGCCGTCGAACCCAGCGAGCCAGCCGAAGAGGGTAATCATGAGCTTTGCGAGGGGTGGGTGGACGTCCATGAAGAACTTGCCCTTGATGTACTTGGAAGCGAAGCCGCCGAAGCTGTTGCAGACATCGAATCAGTACTCTTCTAAGCGAGCAACAATATCCTCCCATGGGGTGGTTACATACTGGACTTCGTCAAACACAACACTGTCAGGCTGGTAAATGCGGAATAGGCGAACAATGGCAGACAAAATCGTGATGATAGTGAGGAGCGTGAAGTCGGATCCGGAAAGCAAGAACGGATCATTGTCCTGGACACCTTCGGACGAGTAGTCGTCCTTGACCTTGGCGGACTTGTTCTTGTTGTTTTTGTTCTTGGAGACGGCCGCCGCGGAGGTCGGCACGGCTTCGTAGGCGGGCGGCGGGGCATGGGCCGGGGCATGTGCCGGCGGCGGCGCCGGCGATTTCTTGCCGGAGCGAGCCATGTTGACGAAACTACCGGTAGGACAGCAGTTGGTTTCGGATCGAGAGAGAGGGAACTTCCGGAAGGTTTCGGAGGCCTCGTAGGGAGGTCACTGATCGGTGGAATCGTAAAATAAAGATTAACGAGAGTCGAAGAAGGTTAAACTATCATTAGGACAGGGCTGCCCGTGTCATGGATAGTTCCGACGAAACGGAATGGGAACTTTCCGGGGCCGATGGGAAACTGGCCGTGGGGAAGAAGAGTAAGTAATGGCAGTCAAGAGAATAGGAATGGAAAAGAGGAAAGGGAAGACAAGTGCAAAACGACTCGGGCCCGATGAAATCCGTCCTGGCCTTGGACCTTTGTTGATGCAGTGGAAAGCTGGAGAAGGGAAGTGGAGGAAGAGGAAAAAAAGGGTACCTCAAGCTTATGAAAGGGGCACAAACCTAGGATGTGGTCTAAGCAAGTGACGCTCGCAAATGGACCCGTGGAATATGATCTCGTGGCTCTGGCTCTGCCTGAAGCTGAGGTGGACAGTGGCCTGGTCGGCCCAAGAGAAGTGGAAGGTGGCAGGGTCAGTGATGGAGCTTAAGTGGCCTCAATATCAGCCCCTGTCCCGGGCCTTGGCACCCCTCCCCCCGTCGTGCGTCGAGAAGTTCATTGAACTCCACCACGCGAAGCCATTGGCCAGCCCGCCGTTTACAACACGGTGCCCCACGCAAGGCCTAGAGGTAGTTCCCCAGTTTCTGGGCGCCATTGACAATTCCTTCTGCGCTCCCACCTCAAACAATGCCATTTCTTTTTCTTTTTACTTGTATGCTCTTACGCCGACGCATGTGAGCGGCGGTTGGCCTGCCGTGTGCACCATTGCTACCCCCAAACCACTACACAATCTCTCCTCATCATACGTGATGAAGCGTGATGGCGGGAAGTTTGAACATGTCTAGTGGGTAAAAGATATTGAAGAGTTACGGGAAGATTGGGACGGGACGGACCATCGGTGACACGCAAACACCGGGCTAGCGCGACCAAGACGTACAGTAGCATCCAAGGGCAGGAGAAAGGCAGCTTGTGCAGAAACAACTCTCAGAGAAAAGAACAGCCCGTCATGCAACAGTGGAGAGAGTTTTCTATCGGCATTCCCTCTGGGGGCATTTATATGTAGGTTTTGGAGTAAAGTCGCTATCTCACTGAAACTTCTCTACATATGTGATCTACACTGCGATACATATGTCTTTATACAGTATTTCGATATGCAACGAGCAGCGACGCGACTCGGATCCACGAAATGATCCCGTCAGCCGGTAATAGCCTTGTCCTGGTCACAGTACAATTGTACAGTAAGGCTCTGACCGGCGCTGCGGCGGCCTGGGCCAGGACTTCATCGGGGTGGATATAGGTAGACGCGCACGGACCAATCATATCTACTACAGGTGGTCAAACCGCCCTACAAGGTGCAAAAGCCATCTGGAGAAAAACATCATACATCCCATCCGACCAAAAGTTGACACCGACTGTCACATCGCCGTCTCCCGAATTATCGGCGATCTATACGACACAATGGCCGCGACTACGAATGGCGACCCTTCCGCAACGGCGGCTTCACTTGACAATATCAAGCCGCCGCCTGGAGTTATCATCCCGCCACCGGGCGAGATTCGCGAGGCGATCGAGAAAACGGCCGGATATGTTATGCGTGGTGGACTTGGACTCGAACAGCGCATTCGCGAAAACCATGGCAAGAACCCGAAATTCAGCTTCTTGATGACCTCGAGCGATCCGTACAACGCGTACTACGAATGGCGAAAATCAGAAATCAAGGCCGGACGCGGCACCGCCGTTGCCGCTGGTCGCGTCGGCGAGGCTGCCGCAGCCCCAGCCAAGGAAGAGCCAAAGGGCCCTCCCAAGCCGCCCGACTTCCAGTTCTCAGCCCGTATGCCTCGTATGAGCCAGAAAGACTTGGAAATTGTGCGACTAACCGCCCTGTACGTCGCAAAGAATGGCCGCCCGTTCATGACACAGCTCTCCCAGCGTGAGGCCAGCAACCCGCAGTTCCAGTTCCTGATACCCAACCACACCTTCCACAACTTCTTCCAGAGCATGGTCGATCAGTACTCCATCCTCTTGCGCGAGAGTGGTACGAACGGAAAAGGCAACGAGGCACAACAAGAACGCATTGCCGAACTCAAGCGCAACATTGATGACAAGTACCACGTGCTGGCGCGTGCGAAACAGAGGGCCGAGTATGCAATTTGGCAGGAGGCTGAAAAGGCGAAGAAGGAGGAGGCGGAAGAAAAGAAGAAGATTGAGTTCGCTCGTATCGATTGGAATGACTTTGTCGTCGTTGAGACCATTGTGTTTTCGGAATCAGACGACCAGGCTAACTTGCCCCCTCCCACAACGCTCAACGACCTCCAGTATGCTTCTCTGGAAGAGAAGAACAAAATATCGATTAGCTCCAATCTCCGGATCGAAGAGGCCTTCCCATTCGAAGACACCAGCTATAACGCCTTCCCCCCGCAACAGTACGGAGTCCAAGCGGCACCTTCTCAACCAGCCCAGCAACAGCAATACCAATCCCCGAATACTCCCAATGGCCCGCAGGCATACGGCACCCCTCTCCCTGTTGGAAGCCATCCGAGACCAGAAGAAGAGGAAGCGGCGCAGAGGGCACGGGCGGAACAAGAGGCTAGGGCACGGGTGCAGCCAACCGGTGGACTGGCGCCCATGAAGATCAAGGATAACTATGTTCCTCGGGCAGCGCAGCGCGCGGCCAACAGGTTCGGTTCACAAATGGCTTTGTGCCCTAACTGCAATCAGCAAATTCCAATTAACGAACTGGATGAGCATATGAGAAGTAAGCAAGCTCCGCCGTGTCCCAATTACTGCCCATGAAATGATGTACTGACAGCCTGATTAGTTGAACTCCTTGATCCACGGTGGAAGGAACAGAAGGCCAAGGCGGACGCGAGATTTGCTACAACTAACCTCTCAACTGTGGATGTTGCCAACAACCTCAAGCGACTGGCTAGCGCACGTACCGATGTTTTCGATGCAGTAACTGGTCAGCCCATATCCGAGGAAGAGCAAGCTCGAAGGAAGAAGGTGGTTATGCATAGCTACGACGGAAATCCCGATGGCAGGAGCCAGGCACACATCAACCAGTTGCAGTCTTTCAACCTCGACGAGCAGATCAAGGCCATCCACCAAAAGTTCGCCGACAAGAAGTGAAGGGCCTTACAGATTGAACGTTCCCTTGATCGTCTTGTCGAGCGGTTGACGGTTGAACCCACTTGGGCACGTCTTCAAACCAAGGCGTGCCGAGGAATTTATGCTAGATGAGAATATGGGCGTTTCCTAGCGGACCAAAACCCAGGTATCAGCCCTTACATGCAGCATATTGGGTATCAACCATGAGCTTTTTGAGATCGGGACCGCAGGTGAGGAATTCATTGTTTCGTCGACCAATACCTACTCCTTCGTCTTACCAAGCTCATGCCAACCTTGTTGCACTTTTACAGCTTGTCAGGCGGCTCCAGAGCCTCACAATGAGGGAGAAAAAAAGAGTACTCATGATTATTATCCTCTCGCACCTGTGAGTATAAACATCGATAAATTAGAAGATGTATGGGAGGGGAGTTCGCGACTGCGATACCGGCTGAGGCTAGTTTGGAGCTTCGAAGCATGCTCTACTCTACATGCGTAGAGTTAGCGGTCCTATGAATAATCACTCGGTCAAAATGGCTTAACCAACGTTTTCAAGGACATAATATATATATCATCCGCGTTTTCTGCATCCAATTTTGTTCGTGATACTAACAGATGATATGAAGCAGGCATTCCTCGACGTTGCCGCTCTACTACACAGAAGAAACAACAAGTGAGACTGTCGGGGTAATGTAACGTGTAACGTATTTTACGGTAACGCATCCCCACCTTTAGCATGGATCGTCATCGAGCGCACTGGAAACCGGGATGCTGGAGGGTCGAATCCATTCGGGTCCCCATTTTAGCCTGGGCTCCCCCTCATGTACCTAGCGTGGTTACGGCTTCGTGCGTGAGCTCGTATTTCCAGGTGTAGCTTCCCCTCGTAACCTCGTTTTCCTCCAACGTCAATCGACAACCCCCCACCTTCGAATCTGGCCTCTCTCCAAGTTGCATCATGTAGGTTCTTCCACTTTCATCGACCAGATCCGTTGCGCCCAAGCCACCTTGCTTCCTCATCCCCATCGAGACCATCAGCTACGCTGTCACCCAAGGCCTCTTCTGACAAAGCAACAAATCCAGCGCCGACTACAGCAAGGAGATTCGAGCTGATTCCCGCCATCTTAACCGGGAAACCAGCTCTTTGCGCCCAACAATAACCACCAAACCGACGTCCTTCCAAAACCGCCAAAACGGCGTCCTCCAGCGACTTCGGGTCCGCCGCCGGTGGTGCGCCCGCGACCTCCCCCACCTCGCCAACATCGCCCACCAGCCCGGTCAGCCCAACGGGCTCTCAGTCGGATAAAGCAAAGGCGGCGGCGGCGGCGGCTGCCCGTCTGCACCGGCCCATCATGCAGTCCCTACCGGATACGCGACAACAGTCGTTCGATGAGATTTACGGTCCTCCCGAGAACTTCTTGGAGATCGAGGTGAGTCTTCACCCCCGTCGCCCGTGGGCTCGCTCTAGCACAAGGCCGGCTCGGCTACCTTAGTCGGAGTCGGACGTCTATCCTCGACGACCACCACCAATGCCCCAGAACCAGACCTCACTGACATTTTCACTTACGAATAGGTCCGCAACCCCCGAACCCACGGTATCGGCCGCCACATGTACACCGACTATGAGATTGTATGTCGCACCAACATCCCCGCCTTCAAGCTGCGGCAGTCGACGGTGCGCCGCCGCTACTCGGACTTTGAGTACTTCCGCGACATCCTGGAGCGGGAGAGCGCCCGCGTGACGATTCCCCCGCTTCCCGGCAAGGTGTTCACCAACCGGTTCAGCGACGACGTGATCGAGGGCCGCAGGGCGGGTTTGGAGAAGTTCCTCAAGATCGTTGTGGGACACCCGTTGTTGCAAACGGGGAGTAAGGTGCTGGCTGCTTTCGTGCAGGGTGAGTTTTGATTTCCTTCTTCCCATCTCTTTCTTCTCCAGACCGATCAATCGTGGACCTGGCTAACAACGATACCTCTCCCTCCTTTCACAAAAAAACAGACCCCAACTGGGACCGTAACGCATGGTGACTCCTCTTCCGCGAAAGCTGGGGAGTAAGAACTCCGCGCCCGCGCTTTGGCAGCGCCCCTTCTCCATTATCATCCACGTCCACATCGAACTTGTCTTCTGCTTTTTCTTCTTCGTTAGCCAGTAATAACCATAGCGTTGTTGTCCTCCACAATACCAATACTAGTAACTACATCACATCGTCGTCATCGTCATCGCCGCAACAATCGCAACGGGACCACCAGTCACAATCAACGATGCGAACGCCGAGAAAACTGCGCAAACGTCCTCCGCGGGGTTGGGCCGAGACGCAGGCTTTGTGTAAGCTGGTGGTGGGTGATGGTGGCGAGGAGTCGTGATTATGGCGATGGATGAAAGTTTGCCGAAGTTTGCTTGGAAGTGAAATAGGTTGAAATAAATGGCCTTGTCAGTGTTTGTGTTTGTGAGTAACAGGAGCTGGGAGGACGGGAAGAAGGGGCCATCGGTGAAGAGAGATGTACAAAAGCTCCTCTGTTGAATGATTCTTTGAGTGTATATGTGTTTTAGGTCAGCAACATGATGGGAGGTGTTGATGATGATGTTAGCCGTCGAGAATGAATATCCTCGTTTTTTTTTGTTTTTTTTTTCTTTTCTTTCAAGTACCTCGACCAGAAGCACATGTCACGGGCTAAGTACAAAACACACCGAACACAGAAACGATGATGATCGAAATCTTTCCAATTTAGGTCACTTAATCTCTATTCCCTGCAATCCCTAGTAATTGTCCGCTGTTCTTTTTGTTTTCCCCTGATACCCGCACCGAGCGAGGCCCTTAGTACCTCGTACAATCACGTAGTCAACCTCAGGCTCCTTATAACTGCGGTTCTTTTCACCCTCCACCTTTTGCTTGCTTGATCCCCGACCGACTGACCGAAACGAAAACCTCCCAGCCAGCACTTATCATTGCTCTCTTCTCTAGTTCCCTCTCCGTTCTAACACTATCGTACACTGGAAATTTGTTCCTCCTCTGCTGATCTCTCTCTCCTGCTGATGCCTGGCCGCTTTGCTTTTTGTTGGAATGGAAAGAAAATCATGAAAAAACGAAGAATGGGGGGTTATATTAGGAACCGCAGACAACCCGTGAACCGTGTACGAGACTCACCCACAGCACCTGCTGCTTCTGAACAGTGGCTGAGTAAGCGAGTAGGTAAAGGGTGTCCGAGAAAGGTTCATCCACCCGTTGTTGTTGTTTGTGTTGTAGTTTTTGTGATTGCTGGGCACAAGCGGGAAGCGGGCAGAGGAGATGGTGCGTGGACGCTTACGCCTTTAGGCGTCTTCGCGAAAGGTAAAATAATCATACATGGATGGCCAACGTCTGAGGAGTTGAGATGGATGAACCTCATGTTTGTTCTCTGTCCAAATGTCGGGGATATGTGTAAAGGGTGGGACAGAGAGGACGTCTGTTTTCCTATTCGTCTCGGTTCGTTAACGTCCGTCCGGCCGTCTCAATCCGGGATTGAATTGTCGTGATCCCGCATTATCGTTCGGTTCTTCATGACGGGGTACCAAGAAGCCTGAGGATGGCTTCATACATGCCGAACATGATGGCGGCGCTGGGCACCGTCCGGAGCATGTGCGGCGTCATACCACCATACAGACCGGCCATGCCCTCCTCCTTGAAGACGAGCTTGAAGCACTGGATCAGGCCCGTGTATTTGGGCTTGCCCCCGTCCATGGGCGCCTGTCGTAGACGGGTGCGGGCGACCTCATGAGGGTATGTGAGGATGGCTGCGACAAGCTTCGCGCCGCCCGCGGCGCCCGCATTGCCCGTCCAGTTGACCGCGTGGTCCCACCACGTCTTCTGGCGCCCGCTCTGCACAATTTTCTCCTCCCGCAATGCTAGCGCCGTCTTCATGCGCTCGTACAGCACCCACTGCAGCGTCGACTCGGCCACGCCCAGGTAGCTCGCGCTCATGCCCTTGTACAGACCCCGGAGCCCTTCGTTGCGCAGGATCTGTCGGATGCAGTCGTAGCTGTTCTGGTACTGCCGCCTCGTCACGCCTCCGCTCTCGGCCGCCACGTTCTTGTCCAGCTGCAGCCGCGTCTTGACCATCCATATCGGGTTCGTCGCCGTACTGGTCACGATGCCCGCCAGCACGCCCGCGCTGAGGTGCACCCATGTGCCTTCCTGTCCGTTGTTGAAGTACTTGGCGATCAGCCGCTTGCCGTTGCCGTAGGTGAAGAAGTTGATGGAGCGCGCGGGCACGACGCCGACGAGGTTGGGGCCGAGGCCCTTGAACAGGGCGCGGGGGCCTTCTTGCCGGTAGACGGCCGACAAAATCTGACCAGTCTCGCTAAAGTGGTACCAGGCGGCGCGAATCGGGTTGAGGGGCACTCCTACGTGCGATTGTCGCGAAGCTCGGAGTTGTGCTTGGTAGAAGTCGGACTGGAGTCGCGTCTTGAGAACGTCTAATGGGGCGGTTAAGGCAGCGGCTGTCAT
>HF970846.1:76266-99710 GCA_000604205.2 Neurospora africana FGSC 1740
AGGAGAAAAATGAGAAAGCAAAGAAGAGACCGAGTCGATTGTTGGTTGTCCTCCTAGCTCATGGGCAACTGCTTATTGTTCTCAGTATTCGGCCAGGATCTTTACCCAAAGCTGTCAATCAGACATTCTCACGAGGAGAATACGGCCCTTTGTTGCTGAAGTCGACGCCTTTTTCTTCTTCCAACGCGGGCGAATTCTTGTGCGCCAGCTTCATTGGTGCTTAGCGACACTGATTTCCCACGGCAGCCTTGATATAGGGCAGACAGGGCTTCTCGATATTACATCCGAGGTGGTGTATGCTTGTGCATCGTTGGCATCTTGTGCCTCGGGGGGAGTCGCCGGTTTGGTTCTGGGCGACACTGAAGACTCCAGCCTCGACACAGGCCGGGCAGAGCTTCTCGACGGTACATACAAAGCGGCTGATTCTTTTGCACCGCTGGCATCTTATACCATAGGGCAAAAACGGTGGTGGACGACATTGATCCCCCACACCAACCTTGATGCATTCATCGCACGACGTTATGGATCCCATGCATTTGATTGTACGTTCCTTACATCGCTGACACGCATGCCTTCGAATGCCGGAAAGTCCTGTTGCAAAACGACATTCGTCCTGTTGTTCGTCCTCTGGCCTGTCTTCGCGTTTGTTTTGGTGTTGGTCCCGTACCTGGGTTTCACGTCCGTTTTGTTGCTCATGTTCTTCTTTCTCATCGAATCCGAATGATATGCTGAGTTGCTCGTGTTCTTCCTCGTCAGGTCCAACCGATGTGCCAAGTTGCTCATCTCCATGAACATCCATGACCTCAGCCACACCTTTATCGTTGTGGAATATCGGGGACGACGCCCGAGCAGGAGGACTCCGAGTATGGGAAGGCCCCGAGAGGCCTGAGGAGGCAACGTGATTGGGAGGCGCTACTCACTCCTCGTCAGCCTCTTCGTCGTCCCAGGAATCTTTCTCCCGCTTGATAAGATCAGCCATTGCTTCTCGCGGGAAAATCGTGCTCCCTTCTTCATTCACCCTAGGAACCTTCATAAGCTTGGAGCCCCTGATTCTTCTCGCCGCTGGGCTCATATCTTCCGAAGGGGGGACATCATCCTCAAAAAGCGGCCCCATGTTTTCGATCCACCTCCGTCTACGCTCCATGAGCGTGCGCGTAAGGTCTCCAATGCCCGGTCTCGCCATGCCTGCTGCACCGCCTGAGCCGGGCGTCCCGGACCCGCCATTTGCATTGGCGCCATCCTTTGCGGCACCTGGCCGGGCCTTCTTCGGTTTCTTGCCCATCGTACGGGTCCGTTTGAGGTAGGCTGCCTGTACTTGGCTGTCAAGGTCTTCAAGAATGGTCTGGTACTCTTGGAATGCCATGCGCTCTTTAACAAGCTCAGTGAGACGCGCTTTGCGAGCACCGTTAAGAAGCACCTGCTCGTGCAGACGGGATTGGAGAAGACGTAATCGGGCGGCAACTTCATCATCATAATGACCATCGAAATCGGCAGCTGTGGGACCAGGATCGCCGCCGGAGGGATGCGAGGCAGAGGAGCCGCTCGTGGAAGACGTGTTGTTATTGCCCGTATTCGATGATGAGACATTATTGGCTGTGGAAGAGGTCCCGTTGGCTTGGTCGGGCGGGAAAGGTAGGAAGCCAATGTGTCGCAGTTCTTGCTTGAGACGTTCGTCGACTTGTGAATAATCGAGTTTAGGATGCGAAGCTTTCTTCCATGATTCGCTGTTGGATTCAGGCATGAAAGTCGCAGGCGGGAGTTGGTTTGAGGCGGACTGTCCAGTTGTACCGTTGACATTTCCATTTACAGTGGGTGATGCTGTCTGTAGTTGAAGATCCCCAAAATCAAAGCGATCGACACCGTTCACGGTAACATCCCCGTCAGTAGTGACGCCGTTTTGCCTCTCCTCCGCAGGCGGTGCACGATGCTCGGGCCGCATCGTCTGCAGTAGCCGTGCTAGAATGGGCCCCACCGAGAGCTTGTCTGTCTCGGCAATTTCGTCGTTCATGTTCTCTATGTTACCGCGAGGCTGGTTGGGGGGCAGTTTGTCCTTGGCATCTGCCGGATCAATGGCCATGGCACCGTCCTCTTCGGCCCATATGTCTGTGTAGTGTTTCTTCCCGCGCTTCGGCATAACAAAGGGCGTGACTCGGTCGCCACGCTCTCTAAGGAAGGCGAGGTCTTCTTCTGTAAACGGTCGGAAAAAAGGTTCGACATAGGTGCTGAAAGTAGAAAAGTTGATTTGGTTGCTAGGTTTCGCATTGCTGAAGTCCTTATCGGGGGGGTCGCCGGCTATTATGTCGGCCAGGTCGCTCTTTGGATAGACTGCAACTGAATAGATCTCCTTGATTTCGTCTTCCGTCATTCCCGGCTTCACCGGGAGGATTTCGTAGACGGTCGGATCGGGGAAGGTAGATGGGTCATCGCCAAAAGTGTTGGCCTGTGGTCGTGCAGGCGGCGGAGGCTGGCCGTCGTCATCGGAGTCGTCGTCGTCGTCGTCGTCATTTTCCTCGGTCTTGGTCTTGTCGTCGGCCTCCATGGCAGAGGGCGTCCTGGGGGCGACGGGCGAGAGAGAGGAGCTGGCAGAGTCATCGCGAGAGAGCTTCCTGGCTTTGTTTCCGGACTCGCGGACTGGGGAAGAATACTCTGCGGAGAAGAGAGGAGAGTCAGGATCATGCTTTGTATTATCAATGGAGGCAGAGGATTTCAATTGGGGGTGATGCAAGGTGGTAAGGTGAAGGTGGTGGTAGCGGACCTATGTTATTTCCCTGGGGCGGGGCCAGGTTCTCGGTGGCCTTCCGCTTCTTCTTGTTGGCTTTGCGCTCGGCACGCTCCTCCTCGTCGGCTTCCTTCTGGCGGCGTTCCTCCTCGCGACCGCGCTCGGCGGCCAGCTCGCTCTCGCGGAGGCGGCGGGACTGGGCGAGCAGACGCATGCCTTTGTCACAATTGGCCCCCCGCTTGTCAATGACCTCGCTAAGACGTGACAGGCGGGACAGGAGGCCATCGAGGCTCTTGGAGTCGGGCGATGCGGTGTTGTTAGCGACGTGGTCGACAATGTCGTCGTACGTGATGTTGCGGAAGAGGTCGAAGCGCACATCCAAGGTGGCCGTCTCGTGCTGCTCAATGGGGGGCAGGCTGGCGACCTGGGGGGAGCCGGCGCTGGGCGTGGTGTTGCGACTGCGCGGGTGCTGGTGTTGGCGCATGACGCCCGCTCCACCCTTCTTCCCCGTGCCCTTCTGGCTGCCTTTTTGGCCCGAGGGCGGCGGCATTGTTGCTGCGTAATCGGCAACCCCGCGCGCGCTCCTGGCTTTTTGCTGGCCGCTGGCTGCTGCGCACCTTGCTACGGGTGATCCTGGCGCGGCTTCCGGCCCGTGTGCCGTCGGTGGTTCCAGGTATCTGTTGGGACTTTAGGGGGTTCCGTGGAAGAGTATCCGGACTCGGGGGTCTTGGGGGGGGGCTGGCTGCTCTGGGTCCTCCGTCACGGCGATGTCGATATGGCGTCTGTCTGTCTAAGGGGTATCAGGCCCCGGGAAGGCTGCCGCGTCCACGGCGTGCTCGAGGGATGCTCGTCGCGGTCTGCCTCGCTCGCTGAAAGGCGGTCGATGCTGGTCGATACACAATCCAATGACGGCACAATAACAGATTAGCACATCCCTGTCGGCCCCCGACTGTCGCTCTGGAGTGATGAATGCCCGAGTGGTGTCCAGCGGCCGTGAATGGCTGTGTGGGAATCAGGGAATGATGGGGCTGGGCCAGAGCGCTGGGCGGGCCTTTTTAACTTCCACTTGTGCTTTGTAGCGCTCTGCGTTGTTGTAAGGGTACGTAAACCGCCGCCTTGGGGTTCCATGGAAGTTGTGACTGATGTGCCCGTGTCGCGCCTGTGATTCCTCGCGTTGCCGTCTCACACACCAGACAAGTGCCACACTGTCACTTTCCTAGAGCTAGGACACTTCGACTTACTTAGTTCAAACACTGGCACTCTGAGGGCAGGGCAGCTCTGTACAAACTGTGCCATGTCCGGGCTTGTCAGCTGCCAGTTGTTGGCGGATAGAGAACAAATGGTCTGTGCTCCCACTGTATGGAAAGCTCGGACCTCCAAAGCGCAGCTCACCTCTTTCCAATCCTCCACGGAGTTGGGCAGTCGTCTCAGTCCAGTAGTAACTCTACCAATTAATTGATGAATATCATAACATCTTGCTTCCTTTTTTTCGTCACTCATTTGGTAACATAGCAACACTAATACCAACACCATGTTGTTCTTCAGGTAATATAATGTCCTGTATCCAACCTAAGAGAAGCACTCGGTTCGTTCATCACATCATCCCTAGTGGGTCAAGTCTACGCTGTGTTGGCCAGCTTGTGATGCAGCTTTGAAGCCGAGCAAACGAGGTCCGCGATACATATTAGGAGTTGCTTCACATACCTACACCAAGCCCACTCTTACTTGATGACTCTTTAACATATCAGCCGTTTATCAACATTGCTCATCAACCCCTTCATTCTCACAAAACACGACCCAGCGCATCATCACCACACCACATCTTCTCACCTCCTTCCTTCCTATCCCTCCCACCTCCCTTGCCTCTCAAGCACCCACCCACTACAATATCCAGTCAAACCAACACACACTAACACATGACACAAAAAGCTTCTTCAAAACCCTCATCGACCACGAGGTCACGGTCGAGCTCAAGAACGACATCCAAATCCGGGGCGTGCTCAAGAGCGTCGACCAGTTCCTCAACATCAAGCTCGACAACATCCAAGTCGTCGAAGAGCTCAAGTACCCGCACCTGAGCGCGGTGAAGAACGTGTTCATCCGCGGGTCCGTGGTCCGTTACGTCCACTTGCCTCAGGAGAGCGTGGACATTCAGTTGTTGGAGGATGCTACGAGGAGAGGTATGTTTTGTGTGTTGAGTTAGAGGGGCTTGTGGTGGCTGGATGGATGGATGGGCTGGGTGGGTTGGATTCATGCTAACGCCGTGTTGCAGAGGCGGCAAACCAGGCTACCAAGGCTAAGCAGGGTTGAATGTGAGAGGGGAAGAGGAGGGGATCATACGCTCTAGAAGCATTTCACGGAACTGAAGGCACACCAAAACTTTCGACCCGTTGTTGTCACCATCAACATTGTTTATCAACTGAAGCAAAATGACGAAACTGCAAGAAAGTGCGCTCGAGAATTAAGGGTAAACGAGGAGGGCCGGAGACCAGGATGAGATGTACGGGAGAAGACAAGCAGGGAGGACGTCGAGAGTGTCATATAGGCGGATACCAGATGAGGAATGAACGCCATCAGGTTGAACTAACAAACAGGCAAGGGCAGTATTGTCCATGCACGAAAACACAGACGTAACCGCCGGATAGAGTTTCAGACAAGGAGAAATGCCATGATCAATGACGCTATCCCGTTTATAAACAACCGACTGACCGCACTCTCCCCTTTCCCAACTCTTACGCAACCCACCATACAAACCACCGCACAAATTACCAATGAACCCCTCCACCAGTCCCATCCTTCCCATCCCAAAACTTCTGCCCTTTTACACCTTCCTCTTTCCCCCCCTTTCCCTCCTCCTGCTCATTCAAAACACTCACCAACCCCCCTCTCCTCCTCTCTCCCACCCACCGATCAATCCACCCCTTCATCCTCGCCCTACTCGCCTCGCTCCCAACATTCACCGTCGGCACTACCTTCTCCACCCTCAGCGCCATCAAAAAGAGCGCCAGCTCCCTGAACGAGCTGTGCTCGCTATAGGGAACCCCAAAGCACATGGCCTCCCTCCCGCTCCCGCGCTGGGGGACCACGTTCTGTGCAACGAAGCGGGGGCGGAACCGGTTGCCGTGGAGGAGGTGCGTGGTTGGTAGCGAGGAGGGAGGCAGGTTGGCGGTGACGGGGACGGAGGCGGGGGGTCCTGTGTCGAGATCAGGTGGCAATGGTAGGGAGGCGTTATTGTTGTTGTTGTTGGAACCCGAACCGGGCCGGTAACTCCACCCCGAGGGACGAAACCCGACGATGCGGCTGAACCCATTGGATCGGTGCAGCTCGAGGTACTCGGCCAGCGTGTCGGCGCGGATCTCGCCGAGGGCTTGCATGTGGACCTGGGCCTCGCGGGGGTCCGAGGTCATGAGCGCGGAGAGCTCAGGGTCGCCGAGCTGTTTGGTGATGCGGATCTTGGATGGGGAAGCGAAGATTTTGGAGCGGAGGGCTTGCGCGATGGCGACGCAGATGCGCTCTTTGCCGATGGAGTAGGTGCCGCAGACTACGAGGAGGCGGTTTTTGCGGATGGATGAAGAAGAGGTGAGGGCAGTGAAGGCGTTGGGAGGGGGGTTGGTTTCTGCTTGTTGTTCCTCCTCGGGCGGTGTTGGGTTTGATGTCATGCCACCATCCCCTTTTCTCTTACTGTTGTAGCCAAAGAACTGACTGACATCTTTCCCCTCCTTTGCATTGCCGCCGCCTTCCCTTATCCTCAATAGCCGCTCCCATTCTGCCTCGTTCCCATCCTTCAACCCCTTGTCAAGTTTCGCGCACACCTCGGCACATGCCTGAATCACATCCTCCTGGGGTGGGAACGAATACCGCGGATTCAGATACGTCGTGTCAAGGTAACAAACGTCAATCTTCTGCGGTTTTGTCTTCCCCGTCACCTTATCGAGCGTCTCCGGCTTCAATAGTGGATGTTCCACGTGCGCTGGACACGCCCTGAAATCGCCACAGTGCAAGATCCTCTGTGTCCTTCCCTCCTTGCCAACTTTCTTCTCGAACAAAAATAGCGAACTCCCCGGGCAATGATTTGCCTCGATCATGGTTACCATCACAGCACCGCCCGTCTCAGCCACCGGCACTGTCTCCCCGAACTCCAGCTCGACGACGTACTTGGCCGCTGTCCGCAACTGTGTCTTTACCAGCGACCCGGTCACTTTGCTGCAGTAGATAGGTCCGTGTACCCAGCTGGCTGAGAGGCCCATATAGTGGTCGCTGTGGAAATGGCTAAGGAAGTAGGCCTTGCAGCCTTGGACGGCGCCATAGCGGAAGGCGTCGACACATATTGAGAAGTTAGGCATAATTTTGTAAAAGGGGCAGGTTCGTTTGTAAGCGGGCATTCCCCGAGAGGCAGACTCGGCGGCAGCGGCAGTGGCCCAGGCGGCTGATTCGGCGTGGGAGGACATTAGTTTGCTGAAGGCTGAGCTGCCATTTCCTTTGAGTTTCACATCGGGGCCAGGGTTATGATCGTCGTCGTCGCCAGGGAGGGTAAAGGGGTTTGCTTGTCCTGGGCGGGCGACGGCGGCGCGAGAAGCGAAGCGTTTGCTACCTTCTATGAGATCCGCCATCGTATCGTCCACCAAATTTGCGCTCTCCTGACCTTCCTCCTTAATCTTGGGTACTCGTTGCTTTGCGATTGTTTGAATTGGAGGGGTAAGTGGCGTGGGGTTCCCATCAAGACAAGCGTTGACGTGAGCGGTGGCCTGGTCGCTTGTTACGCCGGCGAGACTTGCGTTGCATATCGGGCAGCTTTCTGTAATGGCATCCGGGTCCGCCGGGGGAAATGTTAGATCATCATCGTCCTCAGTCTCATCGATAAATCCAGCATCGTCCAACATCATTTCGTCATAATCATCATCCTCTCCGATAAAACCTCGTCGCTCTTCTGCTTTGAGCCGGGCTTGCTCCTGCACGTACCGCTTCTCTCTTAGTTCCTCGCCTTGAATGTCGTTGTCGTGATTTTCTTTGTCTTCTTGTAGGTCCTCGTCCACTTGATCTGCGTCGTCCTTTGCCGGTTCTTCTTCCTGGTTGGTTTGGGTGTCTGCTCCGGCACCGGATGTCTCTTGTCGTAGAAGAGGAACTCTAGGCTTCGTAGTAACGTTCTTCAAGGTATCGGCTTCCGTCTTGTCAGTTGATTCATCCCCTTTCTCCCTTCCCTCACCACCTGGTAAGCCCGCAGACTTGACAGGAGCGGCGCTCCCATCCGCCGCCTCCGCCTCCGCCTCATCATTATCCTCCTCGTCCGAATCGTCCAAGAATGGACCTTTCCTCGACTTCCCAACCGACTTTGCGCTTTGCGCGCCACTACTCTGTGGCACCACCTGCATTTCTTCCTTCTTTTCTTCACTCCGCGGCTTTACCTCCTCTTGCTCCGTCTCCTTCTTCACTTCAACTTCATCCGCCTTCACCCTCTTTCCCGTCGTTTTCTCCTCAGAAGCATCAGAGCTGACCCTCCTCTTCTTAATCGGCCCCCCAACGTCATTGAACCGCTTTCCATCCTCTTCTGCCCCCTTCGAATCATTACCGCCATCTTCAACTTCAACGTTAAACCCACCCTCACCCTCAACCCCATCCCCCCCCTCCAAATCCTCATCCATCACCCCGCCCTCCCCAATAAAAAGGGTCTCATCCGCCGCCTTTTTGAAATAATTTAAAATACTCGCATTCGGCTTCGGTTTCGGCTTCGAGGAGATGGGCGTCTTGGTGATATACCCTCTATTTCGGGCAGATTTGACGGGAGTTTTGGAGGAGGAGCTGGTCAGTTTCCCTGCGGAGGATGATGACGATGATGATTTTGGTGGCATTGTTCCAGCTTCCTAGTGTAGGAACTGATGCCACGGTATGGGTGTGGTGGTGACGTGATTGGAGTTTGCGCGCCGTTGTTGCTATAAAAATGAATGGAAAGGGATGTTGGCGATTGAGATGCGGGAGATGATGGTGTTGGAATGAGGAGCGGAGATGGGATAGGTTGACCGAGCCAAGGAGGTGGTTGTTCAGGTGCAGTGGCGAAGACATGCATCTCCACTGCAAGCGTGTAGCAAACGGGCCCGGAAAAGAACGCCAGGGGCAAATCTGCGTTGAGGGAAGCGACAAAACGCCAAAATGCGTCGCGAAGTCACGTGACTCTAAAGTGGTCCTGTAACAAAGGATTATACCAGAATCAAGACGATTTATTACCCAAATATCCACTATTCTTTTATACTCTGTCGACTTACGAGTCCTTTGTCTACCGGTATTTCCCCGTCATCATAGGCCGCTGCATAGTAGCTGAACTATGTACGCTATACGAGCCACGCCCATGTTTCCATTTCAGTCTCGTGAACACAGACAAGCTTTCCTCTCTCGAGACAACCAATAAAGTCCTGCCATGAGTGACATTTTCGGTTCATGAACGCCCCTGAAAGAAACCAACCGTACACCTCGAAACACGAGTAGCAAAAAAAGAAAGAAAAAAAAACGCTCTTTAACTGAAAAATAAAACTGCTTTTATTCTCCGCTTCCCAGGGTGTCGGGGGGAGCATATCGCACTTGCTCAGATTCCCAAATCCTCGTAATGCTCTCACAAAAGTTGCACCATAGAGGCTCTCTATTCCTCATCAGTAAAGGCCTCCCATTTCATACTCCCCAAAGGTATTCTATTCCTCAGCCTCCTCACCATCCTCCTCGACCTGGTCCAACTCCTCAACCTCCTCGTCGAGGCTGCCGGCGGGGACCTCGTACAGGCGGAGGATGTTCTTGTTGGGGTCCTTGACGAGGACGAACTTGGCGTCCTCAGACTCGGACTTGAGGCACATGTCGGCAATGGTGCGGACAATACCCCAGCCGTTGGAGAGCTGAAGGTTCATCTGGTTGGCGAAATCCTTGGGCTTCCAGCCAACAACGCCGAGAATGACGTGCTTGTCGTTGACCTTGGGGTTAACGCGGGAGACGAAACTATCGGAGGAAAAAGTGGTTAATATTCAGTTTTTATCAACATAGTAGCAATGATGCAAAAACTTACCCAAGCTTCATAACGTCGGCCTTGGCAAGAATGGACTGGACAGTCCACCTGGCGAGCTTGCAGCTGTTGTTCTTCATCTCAGTAGCGACAACGGCACCACGCTGAGAAGCGAGCTTGGTCCTCCAGTCGAGGGCACCGCCAGCTCCCTGGGCCTTGCTGTCCCACTCATTGAGGGCGTGCACGGTGACGAGCTGGTTCTTGCCGTCGGTGGCGTTCTTCTGGACAGCGTCGATCTCAGTACGGACAACCAAGAAGACGGACTCCTCCTCGCTGGTAGAGAGGTCAAAGCGGCGGTACTTGTAGGCCTTGGAGGCAGGGGGGACGCTCTCCTCGGAGGCGTTGTAGAAGGGGTTCTCGTGGGCCATGTTGACCTTCTCGGGCTCGTTCTCGACGACGACCTGGTTGGCGAAGTTGTGGTTGATGAAGGTGGCCTCTTCGGCAAGGGCGTGGGGCTGGTTGATGCCATCCTTGGAACCCTCGGAAGCGTCGAGCGGAGCGTCGGCGGCGTTCTCGTTGACCGTGACAAGGTCGAGAGCGGCGTTGTCGCGCTTGTCGAAAAAGACCTTGTTGCCCTGGCGGGAAATAACGATATCCCAAGGGGCGACGGAGCGGGGAGCGCACATGAGCATGGAGAGAATGTTGTCGGTGGCGAAGATGGTGGCCTCGTCCTTCTCGGCGAGCTCCTGAATGACGGGGTCGGAAGAGGTGGTGACGTTGTAGGCAGCACGGTCGATGGCGGTGAGCCTGCGCTCGGCGTTCTTGACCATGGGCTTGTCGTAGGAGCGGTCGTAGGCGTAGAGGAAACCGTAGTCATCGACATCCTCACCCTCGTCGGTCTCGAGGTTGAGCTTGCTGAGACGGTTGTAGTCAATCTCCTCAATCAGCTTCCAGTCACCCTTGATGTTGATCGAAGCATCACGGTTGCGCTGGGGCTTGTCGTAATCCTTCCAGCCGAAGCGACGACCGCGAGCACCAGTGTTCTGGCGGCCACCGCGGCCACCGTCGTAGCCACCACCGTACTGCTGACCACCGCGACCTGTCCTCTGGAACGTCTGACGGCCACCACCCCTGCCAGCCTGGGCGCCAGCACCGCCGCGTTGGCCACGGCCTCTAGTAAAGACAGCACCACGACCGAAGCGGGTCTTGCCAGTATCCTTGACGTTGGAGACAACGGAAAAGGAAGACTCGTCCTCGGCGACGGGGGGAGCGAAGATGGAGGTGGAACCGGCACCGTAGATCTGCTGGTCTAGAGTAGGAAGTTAGCAAACATCATCACTCCCATCCGGACCTCGAAAGGGTCATGAAGAGGACAGAGGCCGGGCAGGATAACGCACCACGGAAGTTCCTGTTGTACTGCTGGCGACCACCGCGGCCGTCACGGCCGTCCTTGGAATCGGCAGTCCAGTCGGCCATGCGGCCGAGCTTATCGCCCTTGGAGTAGGGGGCGTAGGGGACGCCATTGAGAGTGGTCTCGGTGGTGACGGCGGGGCCCCAAGTGGCACCCAGGTCGGGGAGGGAGTCGATGAGGTCGACGAGGCCCGAAAGGCCGGGAGTAGGGTTCGTCATGGTTGCTGTCGTATGTGCGTGACGAAACGATATCGGGACCTGGCGTAGGTTCAGTTGGGAAAGATAAAAATAAAAAGAGGACCCAGGACTCGGAGGGGTTGCTTCGAATTCGTCCGGGGCTGTGTCGCTGTGGAATTCTGCTGTCCGGCCGTTGCAGCAAATTGCCCCAAAACTCAGAAATTCGCAGGGTGGGGTTATTGTGTGCTGTGGGGCTCTCCGTAGCTCCTTACCGTGGCGGACATGGGGGTTCACCGAGGAGCCACTGACCAATCAAAACGTTGGATCTCAGGTGAGCAGGTTCACCGTCTTCACCCTAGCAAGCCCAACGCTTTTTCCGGTACATCTTTCTTTGACCTGCTGTTGCTAGTATTATTCTGGCATTTTCCTTGGATGTCATCATGCCCCGAATTGCATTTTGGGGCCGATTGAGTGATAACTGGCTTCCAGCTTGTCTAAACATAGGTAATGTTTACGAAAAAGATCCTTGCAAAGGCCTCTCTCATCAGTCATCTAGCCAGCTATCATATGCGGCCGGACCAGCTCTTGAGAATCCGAACACCACCGTTTTTCCCTTATACCCAACACCAGACAGTCGATTCAGTTAATTTCTCCCTCAAAAATTCGCAAAGACTCCCCCATCTGGCTCTGTCGAAAACAGATTCTCCAACGCATCCCTAACCTCAAACTCTTCCATCACAGCGCCAAACCTACAACCACGCCAAAGATAAAGATTAGCAATACATAACTTTACTTTGACACAGGCAAAGGAAAGCACTTTCGGCAACAGCGGGAGAAGCAAAGGCAAAACTTACCCGTAACACCGAACCTTCCTCCCCAACTCCTCTGTCAATCGCGCAAAGTCCTCCAGCTGCAACTCGGCAAGCCGCGGATGAGCGAGGACCATCCCCCACGCCATGACAGGAGTGATCTCCCCATCAAGATCTAGCCGCTTGCTTAGGTCGAGTAGCGTAGCCAAGTCGGCTTTGCTGAGTTCCCATGTGCGCTGACCACCACCGCTAATGCTAGTAGGCATAGGGGGATGACCATGAGCGTGGGCGTGGACGTGTTGCTGCCGGATGGGCGTAGTGGCACCACCGTCGCCGTTGCTATTTCCACCAATGGCTAGATTCGGGATGGTGCTGGTGTACCCGAAAGGGCTCTCTGGCGATAGCTCGGAGAAGGGCTCGGGAGGACAGGAAGCCATGAGCGCGTGACCGCAGGGCTCTCGCTGCGCTCTGTCTTCGGTGCCGGCTCCTCGTTCTAGTAGCCATGTCATGTGTTCCATGCATGGGCGCTCGAGTCTAAGAAAGGTAGAACCAAGGGGCACTTGTTAGTCGCTTTTGTTCCCTTCCCTTTTCTTTCGTGTATTGGAAAGTTGTCGAACCCCCCAATATTGAAGACGAGCAAAACGGATGTCCGTTTCTCCCTTGTTTCTACCGACTGGGGTTCGAAGGAGGTGGGAACTCGTACGTTAACACAAAATCAATACCGGCTTGATCATAATCCAAATTTGGATTCCTCTTTGGTTCCAGGACACCTGCGCCATCTCCCAAAATGGTGTTGAAGTCTCTCGGCCCCCCGGGGGGTGGGCGATAAACCGGCGAGGTCGTCGTCGTTGATGGTGGTGGTGATGGGAAAGTCGTTTGGCTGGACGGTTCCCCCGGTGGGTAGCTTCCACTTCCCAACATGCTGGAGCTGGAAGTGTATCCAAGGCTCGGTCCGCTTGGACTGCTAACCATTTGGTCAAAGAAGTTTGTGTCGGCAGCAATTGGATCACCGGCTGCGTCGTTCTGGGCTAGCTTGGCTTTGAGCCGCCGATTCTCTTCGGCGAGACGCTCCTTGTCTTGTGAGATGGTGCTGAAGATCTCCTTGAGACGCAGAACTTCATCTTCGAGAGCTTTGATGTATAGCTCTTTTCGTTCGCGATGTGTTCTTTATGAAAAGTCAGCAGGTATCTAGGCGTTGATGAACATTTGGAGAAGCATACCGTTGTGCCTGTCTGTTCAGCTCTTGACGTCGTGTAAGTGCTGGCTTGCTATCCGGCTTGGGGCCTCGCCTTTTCGGTGGTTGACCATCTATACACCCGAAATAATCAGCACGGTCTGTATCCACCAAAAGCGACCATATTGATAACTGCTACCCACCTCTCGTTTTCTTGTCTGAGAGACTCTTAAGAATTGTAAGATTCAGAGTGGATAACGGGTTGCTGTCCGGACCAGAGTGAGGATCCTCAGCATAAGTTGCGAGTGGTTGGAGAGGCAGTGAAGAAGTCATGGTGGCAGGATGGGGATATGGCGGTAGGTCCGAACGGAATAATGTTTGATGTCGGAATCAACTGATGCGGTTGGCGGGGGACGCGGCTATCGTCGAACCAAAATCAGCAGATATTCTTGACAGACCCTCCAGATATCCATGCAGATCCGAACGGTTGCTTTCTGAGAGATAAGATTGAGTCGCTCGAGATAACGACCGCCCTTGCATTGTGTGAAACAATCGTCTAAGTCTGGGAAAAGCGGGTCCTTTGTGTACATGCACGCTATTTTGAAACTCGAAGCGCGGTACACTAGGCGGCAAAGGCGGCACGGAGGTGTTTATAGCGCATGGTATCGAGAGGAGTTATACGGATAATCTTACCTGAGAAGCAGCTCGCCTTGACGGACCTCGAATAAGCGCGAGGTTGATAAATCCAAGGACACGAGGGAGGAAGATAAGATCGCAATGATGACGGGCTCGTCCAGGACGTCGTTCCCAGATCCCCTTTTGTTTGGCTACCTTGTCATCCGCGGTAATTTGGAAATACGGAGAGCAAGTCGCCTCGAAGGTGCTAAAAAGGGTCTCGATTTGAGGCTTCGTGGCTTGGATCGCAGTTTCGTTGAAGAGGTTGAGGATGTAACTGAAGTGGTCCCAGAAGTGATGGCGGGTAACTCGACGTGGGCAAGGATAACGCGGCGTCCCGGTGACGCTTTTTTAGTGGCCGTTGAGCGAAGAAAGGTCCGACTCCCACAGATGAGAGAAGATGAGGAGGATGAAGTTCTCCGCAGTGAGTTCAGATGAGGAAAGTACCATTGTCGCCGTTCGCGCATTCGAAATGAAGACACGGGGGCCGAGTATCTTACATATTGACTTGACAATTCGAGCTAGGCTACGGTCTCACACATATCAGCAAGCGCCACGACACTATTCCGCATTTGGGGTCCAGAGCAACCGAAAGGTAACCAAACACCAAGCAACGGGGTTTCCCGATAGCTATAATAAGATTAAAAGAGATGATAATGAACCGAGACGCAGGTCAACAGTGTGTAATCTGTGTGGTGGATAGGACGCGTGTAGATCTTGCCAACACTCCGGATTGGCCGACGAACCCTTATGAAATGTCGTGTAAAAGTTGTTGGGCCGGCAAGTGACTGCCAACATGAAGCTTCCATTTGCTTCGCCATAGTCGCTGAAGCTGTATGGATGTTTTTGACACGACAGCCAGCTGCCCACTGTAGCTGAGACTTCAGCCCACCTGGGTCGTTCTCTGGTAACATGAAGTTGTGAAGTGATCAGGTAGGTAGTGAACGCTACCGGCTAACTTCTCCGGTTTGCCCTGATCGTCAAACATGTCGATTTGACCCGACGGCATAGCGTGCTTGGCAAGCCTCCACTGTGTCGATGCCCCTGAATGGCCCATCACCACCAACTACAGTAACACTGGCTAGGTGGCCTGGACCGTTGGGGTTAATACACTACCTACACTAGTGTAGCTGTTGGACAAGACCCCTGCCCCTGCGCCCCCGGACTCTTATAAGATCCACAAGCCCGCTTGGGTGGTGCTTTTTCTACATACCTCTACCTACTCTTGACAAGTTTGCTTGAATCTGGCAATCACCTCCAGGATGGGCCTGTTCTCATCTTTGACACTGCCATGGGCAACAAGCGCAATTTACGAATTTTCAGGGCGCAGATGCCGACTTTGAAGTGGTATTCGCGGCTTTGGAGCGAACGGGAGTTGAGGCAAGCAGCGAAGCCGGCTGAGACTGCAACGACAGGGTTCCTACATCCGGACGAACCACAGCACATTCGGGGCATTTTCAAGTGGATTTCGGGAGACCTTCAATCGATTTCGATTTGGTGCTATTCACCTCGTTCTGTGCGTACTCGCAATGGAATGTCAGTCATGTGT
The DNA here is from genome assembly GCA_000604205.2 of Neurospora africana FGSC 1740. Classification (NCBI taxonomy): domain Eukaryota; kingdom Fungi; phylum Ascomycota; class Sordariomycetes; order Sordariales; family Sordariaceae; genus Neurospora; species Neurospora africana. Next base: position 91,759 of record HF970846.1, read on the forward strand.
CGACAGGGAGTGTGGCTCAGCTCCTACCTTCGTGTCTTCGGGGGCACCATCAAGTTCTGGATAGTTGGGATAGCTGCCGAGTGACCAGCGACCAGTGGGATACCTCTAGTGTACGCAGCAGAGAAAATGATTGGAGACTTGGAGTGTTTGGAGCAGAAATTCGGAATTTTGTTGGTGGATAAGTACCTACCTACCTAGCGACTGCCATCTGTCTTCTTCTTGTGATTTCAGTTGGAAGTTACGACCTTACTCAGCTTTTCTTGGAAGACACAACTTAATTGCACCCTCCTTGGTCTGCTTCAACCAGTTTCGGTTTTCAAGGAACCGTCCTCATGCCCAACGCTTTGTCTCGCCGGAGTATGCCCTGGAGGAGAGTATGACTGATATCGAAAACTTGTCATTTCTGATCTCACAAGGCCCGAGACGGATCTCAACAGCAGTCAAGTTTCCTTACATGTTGAGTTCTTATAACAGACTCGTGCGCTGTTGAAGCAGCTTCTTCCTGTTCACGTCAATCGGATTGGGCTACAGACATCGACCAGTCTAGAGATATACGCATCACTCAGTCACATAAGATTGGTAGCTGTCAAATGCCCTCAATTTTAAACGCGTTGTCAACATTCACGGTAGAGAAAAGGATCAGATTCCACCTAGTATTGCTAGTGTCGTGTAAGCTGGTATCACCGGAGGCAACTCCTGTGTTCTACCTGTCAGGACTACATTCGTCGAGCGTTGTTGAGTGTTGAAAGTGTCTGCAGGATGTCTTGCCGGGATGTTTATGGTAGCAATATGTTTATGACAGCCATCTCCCGATCTGGATTTCTCTTTTTGTCACCATTCACCAGCTCCTCCAGCATGCTGTTTGGCCAGATCGATGGCGAGTAGACAAACAAACGAGGAGTGGTCCATGGTCATCACGTGCCCAGTCATGTATGTCAGTTCTTCTTCTGGAAGGGATTTATTCATGAATGCGGGGAAGTAGGGAGAGAGTCAATATGAAACCCGGCGTAGAAGGTAGATCGCATTGGGTCGATCTGCCACCAACGTGGGTCTTGATTCAAGTTTGTCACGACCATTTACTGCCAGTTTTTGTGGATCAAGTAATATTGTCCGGACGGAGAAAAGAGGCTTTTTACAATCTCCGTCTTCTTGCAGCCGACGACATCGTGACCTACTTCCGTCATCAATGGGATTTAGTTGGCTGATCAAGAATGATCGTCGAGGGTTCCTCAATGGCTTCATCTTCATGGATATAAAGGTGTGTCAATACTGATTCAAAATTGGAAAAGAGAACGAAGGCCAAGTCGGTTAGTAATATCACGGCTCTTTAACAAGCCAGTCCCTCCAGAGTTTGGTGGTCATCTCGGATTTTCACTTCCTTGTTGACTGTTTACGCTGTTTTGTAAACTATATCATCACAGCGGCCTACGAGAGTTCGTGATGTTTCGAAAAACAGGTGTCGTCTCAACTGGTAGACAGGCATTGCTGTGGCGTCCGTTCATTCAGTATGGCATGTTTGGTAGCACCCATTCAAGCCCCCTCCCTGCCTATGGCGTAGTGAGTGTAACGTCTGTGCAATTCTAGTGGTCCCATTCTGAGATGGAAAACGTACGGTGTGCTTGACTTGTTTCCTTGTGCTTACCCTGAGCGACACAACCAGCGTTATGTAAGCGAGAAGGAATCGGAGGATGGTAGGTAGGTTTGTTCTGGTTTGTCAAAAGCGCAATAAATGTGCTCGCTGATCAGGTCAAGGTGGCCAAGGACGAATTGTTATAGCTACCTGGTCAATTCCTACATGATAGAGAAAAAACTTGTCCACTCATGTTGGTTATATCCGGGCCCTCTTTATTACTGCGCAGGTTTGTCTCTGTCTCGCTCCAGGCCAACTCATATATCCACAGTATTCCTTGATGCTTTGTAACCCTACAAAGCCGGGAGGTCTCTGGGCACGGTCCATGAGAGGTGATCAAGATTTTGGTTTCAGTAATTTCGAGTTTTTTTTGGACGTCTGACTTCAGGGAGTTCGAAGAGGCTGTCTGTATCGTGTACTAGGGATCAGTCAACTTGCAGGCTTCTTTGGCCCTTGATCCCAGTCGAGGCATGGCTTGCCCATACCGCAGCTGTTCGGTTCAGTTCGGAGAAAATCCCCAGGCCAAAGCGTTCGAGATCTCTCTTCTTGGGTGGCTTTTTGAGAAGGATGCCAGCAAGTGCCACACCGTCACCAGACGTGGCCGACTGCAGCTAGGATGGTAAAAGAAAAGGAGGGGTCAAACGAACCGATACGTTGCATAGTGTAGTTTAGTCCCTTCGAACCCAACTAGTTTCTATCTGAACGCCGTGCGGAGTACAGCGACGCAGATCTACACAGTAGATTGCCGAGACAATGTCTTGGGAGAAAACGCGGCCTGTCACTCCCACCCCCACTAACTGGCGAGCTGTGGATTCATGAACTCACATCAGTTGCCTCTCGAGGAGTACTCGACGTAGCTGCTACGCTGTTAGTGTAGGGTGCTAGGAGTAGTCCAGTGAGGGTAGACCTTTGGTAGTCCGGAGAGGAATAAGTTTATTCCTTATCGAACTCTATAATCCAACGCCGCCTGGAGGCCGCTTGGTCACCGCTACCTTTTTAACCGATCGCTTGTAAGCAGCGCGGAGACGATTCGTCAATTCAGTTGACGGCGGGAAGAAGCGAGCAGCCAGACTGTTGAGCTGCGCAAGAAAGGATGCCATGGAAGGTAGGGAGGTATCCCCGGGGGGCTTGGCCTATGGCTACCGTATAAGAGCTCGGATATCGCTGTATGAAATCAAGCAAAGGTACCGCGTCGCTCAATGAGGATGGCGAGATCCGATTCGCAAAGACCGTGGCAGTCATACGCGATGTATGCAGATAGGCACGTACTTGGTAAACCGGAGGTCCCTCAAGTGTGCTATGGCTCGAGAGCCTATAGGTAGGGCATTCTCGTGCAACGGCGTCATGCAGGACGTGGTGGTTGGCATCACCTCAGCCAGCAGAAGCCACCATCCGCACACCATGATGCCGTGGAAGCTGGCGGATGGAAGAAGTGGAAGTGGAAGAAGCGAGAGTGAGACTCTGGCTGGAGTATCTCATCCATCCTGGCTTGCCCGGCTTGCCAGGGATCCGTCTCAAAATAGACAGACAGGAAAACCAAATGCAGATGTGAATGGGACGTCAGGTGTTTGTACCTTGTCGTCCCTTTTCCTTTTTGATGGCATCGGGGATCTACGCTGAGATCATTGTTGAAGACTGAGGCCTGGGGAAAGAGGAAGAAACGAAGGGGCGGGAGGTGGAAATGCAAGGCAACGTGACCCGTCTAAAAAGTATCACTTATACTACTAGTGTAGTTGACATTGGTGGGATTTGGCGGGGTAGAATAGAACCCGAGAAGGGAAAGCCCCATCCGCTTTCTCACCGCCCACGGCAAGCACCGGTGAAATTCCATGTTGGAATCACCAGACATCATCTCGGTCTGTCAGTTATCAATGTAATGTCGGTTCAGTTTAATCCCATAAAGCCGGTGGTCCTAATACTGGATCGACGATGACGACTCGAACTGATCAGCTTCTTTGACCCGGCAAAAAGTACAAACCCACTTTGACATGAACTATTTGCTGCTGCTTGCTTCTGTATAAAGATAGCTTATACAAGCTCAAACGGGGACTTTTCATATCTTGAATAAACGGCACCTTTCGATGATGGGCAGTTTGTGAGGGAAAGTGGTTGGTAAAATGGTAGCGTGACCTGCACCACCTTAGGGTTGAACGAAAAAAAAAAAAAAAACCATCACAGCCCCTGACTCTCTCCGTTGTTGATAGTTCCGGAACCTCAACGTCGACCCCAGATTGTATGCTTTGGATGGTCAATGAGAGTGTGGTCGATGATAGGTCCCGTCCCGTCATAGTGTCCCGTCAAGCAGCCAAGTGGAAGTAGATGCGCGTGTGATTGGCCAGCTTTGAGCTCATCCCCCCGCTCTCGAAGCACCCCAGCATTGGATGGTACCCTGTTCTCGCCTGTTCTCGCCTGTTGTACCCTCACAAAACGCGCTGCTCTGCGTAGGTGCGTACCATAGGTGCTGGTGGTGCGTAGATGCCTTACGTAGCGCAGGTAGTCACGCAGTGAACATGGTGACGAAAAAAAACGGTGTTGCTTGAAGAGATCCCGTTGGGCTGTTCTCTGTTCTAATGCCGGGACAGAAAAAGAAACGAGAGCACAGCACGCACCAAACCTTGTCCGAGCGAGGGGGGAGGCGCAGTGAAAGTGTTAAATCAACGAGTCGGTCGAAGCTTGCTTTCCACCGCTTCCACCTGTTCAATTTCTTGTAGTGTACATATCCATCCCATCTTCTTCTTCTTGCTTGCTTGCTTGCTGTCAATAACATATGATGTTCTTTTCACTGTACCCATATTGACCTGTCGGCGTTTGGAGAGTAAAAAGAGAAAACTGCCACTGTCACGGACGGGAAGCGAAACAAAGAGGGCCCCACTTTAGCTTTCCATTCTGGAACCACGGGACGGCTCCACTCGAGCGAGTCACGACGGCAGTGGGCGGCCACTTCTCGCACTTCAGTTCGGTGGACGGGTCGACGGCAACACCACCGCGGACTGTCCGCGGCAGCAGCTGGAGTCCACCAGAGTCCACCTCCATTCTCTGGGCACATCCTTGCGACGACCGACGAGGGACTCCGACTCCGACGACGACATCGACAACGTCCATCATCGGATCCCCCTCGCCCCATCCAATTGCCCTTGGGACCTGTCCCACTACACGGAAACTCAATCGCGGATCACGGAGCACGGAGTCGGCGGCTCTCAACGCTACCCTCGCAATCTTCCAATCTTCCAATCCAAGCTTCGTCTCGCTTGCTCCCAAAATTGACTGCACACTCACTTTCCACTTCCTCCAACCCCTGTTCGTTCAAGGCGTTGTTGTCGCTGCCCTCCACTTGTTGTCGACGACCACATTCACCACAATCGCCGCTCAACTTTAGAGACACTCAGTCCATTCTTTGACGATTCTGCAGTCCATACTGCCTCTTCCACCTTCACGTGCTGAGCGAGCCTACCTACCTACATACACAGTGCAGGTGCATCCGACGCAAGACGGTGGTCCACTGCCCGCTTGGTCCCGATTCCCGACCTGCTACTGCTGTAACCTGCACCGTTCGGCGCTGGCCCAACAACCACGGCTCAACGACACCTCACCTCCACCCCTACCCGACCACGAACACGAACCCCCCAGCCTACCACAATCCGACGATATCTAGACCACCTGCGCACTAGACGACGGCGACACATTCAGGCCAAGAAAGCACATTATGTCTCAGGCTCCTGCTGCGCTCTAGCTCTGGCAATTCTGCCAGACAGCCCCCGGCTCCACCCCGGACGTCCTTCGACAAGACAACGAGAAGCACGCACGCCAAACCATACGAGTCTAGCCTCAGCTTCCACCTCCTCAGTCTCCCAAGCCCCCTTTCCAACGGAACTTTGCCCGCCGCCGCGTCCTCCGCCGAAATACTCGCAAGCTGCCGACCTCTTATCGCCTCACCCTAATATCATATCAGATGGTCCTACAATAACCTGACCTCCCCGTCGTCCAACTCAGTCATCATGGAGGAACAATCCAAGGCCCCGAGCCTGCTGGCTCCGCCGGTCGTATCGTCGCTCAGGACTGGCAAGATGGAGCGATCACTCAGCGAGAATATACGCGAGGAGAGGGAGGACCTTCGCGAGGCCGCCGAACAGACCCTAAACGTCATCATGGACCTCAACCTGGACGGTACTATCCGATGGATTAGCCCTTCGTGGGTTGATGTAGTTGGAACCCAACCCGAAGAAGTTACAGGAACTGCTATTGCAGACCTGATCGTCAGCGACAATAAATCCATCTTCGCCGATGTTACCGAAAGCATGCAAAGGGACGATTCCAAGTCAAAGTTCATCCGCTTTGCTGTCAAGGTCGGCCCATTGTCGCGGCTACTTCCGCTCGAGCAAGCAGAGGAGCCGACAATTATCGACATGGAGGCACAAGGTATCATGGTCTATGATGGCGCCTCTGGCAAAGATAGTCATGTAAGTGAACACCATTCATGCTTTACCAAGTTAGAAGAGCCGGCAATGACTGTTGTTCTCATCAAGTGATTCTAACTCCATCTTTCTTTGTAGACCATGTGGATGATACGGCCGTGGGTAGCACCGCGTGAGATCAAAATTGATCTACCAGCCTTCATCGTAGAATCCCTCGGCTCAGGAGCTGAGGTTCTCGCCAGCTATCTTACCCAACTTGCAGACTCCGGACTGGATGACCCGAATGGCCATCCTCCACCAGCGCCAGTGCTCTGCCGTATTTGCGAACGCCAGATCCCGCCTTGGTGGTTCGAAAAGCACACCGATTTGTGTCTACAGGAGCATCGAGCAGAAATGGATGTTCAGATGACCCAGGAAAATCTAATCGATCACCGTCACGCCATTGTCAAAGTACTCGACGCCCTCGAGGCCCGTCACAGCCGCACTTTGATTGGAGACCCGGCTAATTTGCCGATTGCCGAATACAAAGGCATGCCCATTGGTCCTCCAACATCGACGACATCGTCCCCGGGGACATCATCGCCAAGTTCGAACTCCGGTCGGTCGAGGGACAGATCATCTGGATTCGGACATTCGAGAGCCAGATCCTTTGCTATCCGTCGGCCGCAAGCCCGAATTGTTGAGCTGCTCCTTGATCTATGCGACACTGCGATCGAGATTAGCACCCCTGCCATCAAGGAGACTACACAAAACCCGACAGAATTCCGAACGCAGTCACCCCAGTCAGACGGCCGTATTTCCCAGGTGATGCAATGGGAAACACCCGGCACAAACACACTCGAGCAAGAACAAGGTCTTGCGTTGCTATGTACTGATACGGAGACCGTTGCTAAGGCCAAGGTTGAAGCTGTCTTCCGCCATCGCAGGATTCTTGAATACGCCGAGAGGATTCGAATCGAATTTGCCATCATGGTCCAGGAATGTATTGATGAAGCTATGCGCAGGGCTGCCAAAATCGCCGCTGGTCGACTCAGTGACTCTACTGAAGAGGAGGAAGAAGAGGACTTCGAGCAGACTGAGGACGAAGAAGCGACGCCTGCACAGGAGGAGGGAATATTCCCCGGGTCCTTCGAAGCTCCTTCGACACTAGCAATGGCTTTGGAAAAGGCCCACATTTCGGGAGATCGCCCCAGCCGCCGATTATCAATGTCGATTAAGTCTACGCGATCCAGCAGCCCAAAGGAATGCCCCACGCCTCGGTCCAATCGGGGTACACTTGGTAATCTGGCCAGCGCAACCCAATCGAGACGAGAATCCATGCTTTTGGAAAGCGACGCTGGCGATAGTGATGGCGGAAGCGTCAGATCCTCGTCTGTGGCCTCGAGGATGCCAACCCGAACGGAATCGCCGCTGTCTGAGTTTAGTGACCTTCGCCGGCATGCAAGTTCGCGACAACATAATCGAAGGAGCCTCATTCTTCCAGGAACGATATCCCCTCGAAGACAAGAATCCCCGTCTCGAAATGGACCACCATCGTCACCCCTCCGACTTCACAAACCGCGCAACCTACCATTCCCTTCTGACAGCCTGGTCTCGCCCGAAGCATCACCGATGCTGCCGAGCAGTGAGTTTACTTCCCCAATCCCTCCCAGTATGCATCATCATCACCGGCGACAATCCTCAGCAGCCGTGTCTGCATCAACCGGAGACCTTGGTTTTAAACCCCCACCCTCGCCCCGTCTCAGCGCGGTCGTTGGCGCTCCGCAAGCCAAAGCAGTTCCCCCATCGATCAAGGACTTCGAGATCATCAAACCCATCAGCAAGGGTGCGTTCGGAAGTGTCTATCTGTCCAAGAAAAAGTCGACCGGCGAATATTTTGCGATCAAGGTCTTGAAGAAGGCCGACATGGT
>HF970848.1:0-10129 GCA_000604205.2 Neurospora africana FGSC 1740
TTTTTGCAATAACCTCTTGCCAAACTCCATCCCTTTCATCAATGACATGCTGCTCTCAAGTGGAAGGGGTCAAAACCACAGTTCCTTGCCCCAAGATAGGCCATCCCCTTACAGTCACACCATACGCCTCCTGGAGGATGGTCACCAGGTTGAGCATGATCAAGAACAACGGCGCAGGGATAGTTCTAGACTCGTAGCTCCCATAATGCGTCTCGAGAACCTGCAATGCATCCAGCAAAGTCGTAGGATCATCAAGCGTGTCCGCTTGTCTGCGGCCTGGCCTGATGGGCCCGCCAGGAACATACGGATCGGGCTTGATGGGTCCTCCGGGAATAGCTGGGTCGGGAACAAGCGGACCGCCGGGGATAGGGTTACCGGGGTTGAGGGTAGTCCAGCCAGGAACAGCTTGACCACAAAGCTGGATGGCCGTAACGAGGATCTGCTCAATGAGGAAAATGTTGGTTGGCGCCTTGGCGGGGTTCCCATAGGCGGTCAACAGAGCGGCGAGTGCAGCCTTAAGACCGAGAATGTCCAGCAGCTGGCAGCTGCCTGTACCGATGGTGATCTGGCGCTTGGGGGTGGCGGAAGCAAAGGAGACGGCGCCATCAACAGGAGCACCGTATAGCTCGAGCAGATCAGCCATCTGTCGGAGGGCAAGCCAGGTGACGAAAGAGGGCTGGCCGCCTTGGGTAGACTCGAGGAGCAGGTGATATGACTCTTCCAAACCGGCAAGGTCAAAGTCAGCGGCAGGCTGAGGAGTGGCAACGGCAACCTCGGTATCGACACCTCGCTTCTTGTCAGAGGGCTTAATGATAGTCCATGTGCCATCAGGAGACTTGACGATGGCGATGCCACATCCGGCAAGGAAGCTGGTCAACTTCTGGATGATGATGTACTCCTGCACTGTTGGCTTGGGTTTGTGCAAGAGAGTCTCGAGAGCAATCTCGGCACCTTCCAGTCCGGGGCAGACTGAAGCGTAAGCGCCAACAGAGGGTGCATCACGCTTTCCGGGGACAAAACCAGTCTCAGTTCCCGGGGGCGCAGATATCTGGTCAATGCCGGCTAGATACTTGAGTGCAGACTTGATGGCTTGGATATCGGCCAGGTCTTCATCAGTCTTGTTCTTTTTGTTCTGGAGGGCAATCAACTGCTTCTCGAGTTGTAGGATAACCTTCTTGGTGTCGGTCGCGTAATCGCCAGGCAGGGAGAATGACCGCTTGCCGGGAGTGAAGCCAGTCTCGGATCCAGGCGGTGCTGCGATCTGAACGATATTTGCCAAGTACTTGAGGGCAGCCTTGATGGCGCGAATATCGGCGATGTCATCGGAAGTCTTGCTGTTCTTGTTTTGGAGAGCCACCAGCTGCTTCTCAAGCCGAAGGATCACCTGCTTGGTATTGGTGGCATAGTCTGCTGGGAGGCTGAAAGATCGCTTTCCTGGCCTAATCTCCCCCGGGATTGGGAAGAAGATACACGGGGGTTGTTCGCTGATGGGAAGAGAAATCTCGCAGGTAGGGATCTCGTCACCGTCACCGGGATGGAAGTCGCTGTAGCCGGGTCCCAAAACTTGTCGTTTCTCTTTGCCGGGTCTGATGGTACCCGGAATGGGGAAGAAGATGCAGGGGGCTTGCTGAGAGATGGGGATGTTGATGGAGCAGGTTGGAGGGGCTTTGCCGTTACCGGGATGGAAATCGCTCCATCCACCTCCTATGAGGGTCTGGCGCTCCGCCACCTTCTTGGAAGCTGGCAAGGCATGGGCGACACCAAGGCCGAGCAGTGACAGAGTGAGGCTTGATCCGACCATGATGGCGGAGGAATGGGAGGACTGCCGGTGCTAGTTGTTGTTGGTATCCGTCAGATCTGGGCAAAGTTCATGTCCGTAGAGAGCAACTCTTGAGCATGAATGAGGTACGTGTCTTGGTCTTGTTGATATAGACATGGCGTTGTCGGTTGCTCGTCGTTCGACGTATGCCAAGAGCCGTTGCTGCCTTCATTGACCTCCGCTTGAAGCCAAAAAAAAAAATATTAATAGCATATTGACAGCGACATTTTGGACCAGATTCATCCGATACTGCGGGCGAAACAGCATGAGACGTGGGTCATATTGCGATATGGCGATATGGTGATGGAAGTTTGGTGGCGATAATATCGAGGCAATATGGAATAGATGAAATCCCCAAGTGTCGAAGGCCCGGTGGTGATATAAACCGCTTTATTTACCCGGCTGGCCGGCATCGTCACTCGAGGGCCCAAGGTCCCATACTTTGTTGACCCGTGGCCCGGACTCGCAGCTGGACATGCAGACCCTTAGACTGACTGACACTATGAAATCGACATTAGCATGTGGTTTTGGGTCGAGCGGCGAGTTAAGGCCGCGGTCAACCATACTGTGGACTGGTTGGGGTTCAGGCGAAGGGATGGATAAGGCAAGGGGACGAGCTATTTTTGGACTGGCGTGGTGTTTCAACCCGCCTTAACCCAACTTGGCGCGGACGACGCGTGCTGCTTCCCATCCGTGGTTCATGTATAAATGATGGTAGATATTGCAGCGCATACTCCAGGCAACATTAGTCCCAGGAGTTGGGGAATGGAAACCGCGTTGCATCTAGGACACTTTGCTCTGTGAGAGGGATGGATGATGGCGGAGTGATCAGAGCCGGCGACCTGCCTGTCTGCTTGTCACCAATAGCCCTCAGTTGACGTCTCTCATAAAGGGCAGACACACTCGTCTCGACTCTTCCGCCCCCCTCGCAATTGGGTGTTCGTGGGCGCATGGCGTCTTTTAACCGAACTTGAAGGTGCCATGGAACTTTTCCCGGACGCTTGTCCTTGTCGAACATGATAAAGATATCACCGCCCCATCCAAGCCAATGTGATAACGAAGGCGTATAATGAAGAAGGGCCGAGACTAAGGATGACGCCGATTCGTTTCCAAGAATAGAGATCAAGTTGCTCCGTGTAGGTTGTTTTCTCGGCCTTCTTCAGGTAAACAGAGAGTCTGGATGGGTTAGTTCCACTTTCCCTCCGATGTTATCTGGGAGCGCCCGTTGACTTTTCCGGGGAAAGCTGTTTATACGGCCCAGCACATGGGAATCTGCCAGGAACACGATCATGGGTAGGTTTAGGTTCTCACCTCAGAAGTCTGGGCCGAGAGGCACAGAAATAGGAACAGGCCATTTGACGACCCGGAAAGAGGCAAGAAATGCGGTATGTATCGTTAGTGAAGGTTTTATGCACTTGCATTGACAATAACGAGTTTGAGGCCAATCGCACACTTGGTCCCATCTTCTGAGGGGCGATTTGGCAGGTGATAGCCAGATAAAACCGGTGACGGAGCGTTGTCCGCTTGGGCGGGTTTTGTCTGTCCCGAGAGGCCATGAAACGAAGAAGGGTGAGGGGAATCAACGGAAAGAAAGTGGGTTGGCGAGAGGGAAAATGTAAGTTCGTGATAGGTGAGAGGGGAAGGTTACATGCATGCGATGGAGGAGATTTCAGATAAGAATCGCCTTCACTTCAAGTGGAATGTAATTCGATCCTTCCTCAATCACTCTGTCAACCACGCTGCAGGGCGGCCACCAGGCGGCAATCAGCTGTCAGCCCCCCTTGAGAGTTGTGAAAGGATGTGCGACCCAACAAAAATATAAAATGAAAGCATCAAAAGTGTTACGATGGACGTCCTCCCAACAAGGCCTCCTTCTTTCAAATCAAGCGATCCAAAACAGCGCAATGGTACTAACAAGACATTATGAGTACAATCTCGTTACAGTCAAGTTTGTTGCTTTGTGAGGTGGTGTAAGTCGCCAGTGTACCTCTTTGCTTCGTAACAACACCGCGGTTCGGCGGAGCAGTGGAGACCCAGGCTCAACCAGGGCCTGAAGCTTTCCCGTTACCTCCGTCCGGATCTGTGATGGTGGAAACAGTGGAGGATCATTGGGAACATGACAGCCCACCACGGTCAGCTCAACAGAAAGTTGGAAATCTGCCTTTTGACATGTGCATAAAACATTGTCTAACAAATATAGCTCTGCTAGCAAACTGATTCTCATCTCATCTGCATTTGATCCTTCACAACCAATGTTTTGACTTGGAAACAAAACCAGACACCACCCAACCGAAAGATGCCGGCCGGAGACTCGGGATCCGACCCCCGGCAGCCCGACGTCTCACTCCGGGAACGCCGCCGGCCCTCAACCGCCTCGACCGCCTCCGCCTCCGGAGTCTTGTCCTCCGCCGCCGACTCCCTTCTGGAAACCGCCAAGGATGTCGAACACCGGATCGAGGACGCCCTGCTGATGCTGTGGGATGAACTTCCCCACTGGCGCCGCGACAACCACTTCATCCACTCGGGCTACCGCCGCACTTCCAACAGCTATCAGAAATCCTTCTGGTCCATCTTCTACCTGCACAATGAGTTTGTCAATATCTGGACCCATCTCCTGGGCGCCATCTTGTCCACCTTTGGCGGCTTCTTCCTCTACAATGTTATTGCCCCGAGATACGAGTCCGCCTCCGAGTCTGACGTCCTCGTCTTCACCTGTTTCTTCTTGGGCGCTTTCTGCTGCCTGGGCATGAGCGCTACTTACCATACCCTGTCCAACCACAGCCCCGAGGTGGCCAAGTGGGGAAACAAGCTGGATTACACCGGAATCGTCTGTCTCATTGTCGGAAGCTATGTGCCAACCATGTACTATGGCTTCTTTTGCTCTCCTACCTTGTTGGCCTTTTACCTAAGCATGGCAAGTCGAAAAGATAGTGAGACACTTATCAAGCTGGTATTAACAAAATATGCTTTGTTCGCAGATCTGTCTCCTGGGCCTTGGGTGCATCACCGTCTCTTGGTTTGAGCACTTCCGTACTCCCGCCTGGCGCCCTTACCGCGCCATCATGTTCGTCGGCCTCGGCGCATCCGGAGTCGTTCCCATCCTTCACGCCTTGACGTTCAACTCTTTCACCCAACTGGATGAGCGCATGGGCCTCAGATGGGTCATGCTTCAGGGAGCCATGTACATCTTTGGTGCCTTCCTGTATGCTGTAAGTCTTCATCTTCTTTAACTCTTTATCGTTACTGGCGGTTTCTAACTAAAGTAAACACCAGGTTCGATGGCCTGAATGCCGGTATCCCGGTCGTTTTGATATTTGGGGCAGCTCCCACCAGATATTCCATGTCTTTGTCGTTCTGGCAGCAGCCACCCACTTGTATGGCATGGCCAAGGCTTTCGACTACCATCATGCCGTCATGGGAGGCACTTGCTGAGACCCAGCACTAGGTTCAATGCACACTAAAAGCGTAGAGCGTGTGGAGAGAGAGATAGATGAGATGAACTCAATCATCTGTTCGAAACTGACGCCGCCCAGGGCAAATGAGGCCAATCCAACAATGTAACAAGAAGCGATTCGTTTCTTGGTATAATCGGCGCTGTCATGATTCGGGGTTAACTTGTGAGCTTCACATGTGTTCTCCAGTTCAAGTACATACCCTATGTCTATATCCGGCGGATTATAGCACAGTAACTATGTTTCGCTTTGGATCGTGTAACAGACATTCCTCGCCTTTGTTTCTTGGGCATGACTCGCTCCGTGGCTAGTCAAAATCGGCAGAACCTTACTTTATTGCACTCCAAGATCCATCACCTTGATAATACCCGAAGCCATTGCGCACGCCGCCCAGCAGCTGAATTGCATGTTCGGGTTCCATACAATCGTCGTTAACCTGGTCAGCGGCTCATGGGTCACCACGCGCGATGCAAGCTTGTCGTCAAGCTCGGCCTCCCGATTCAGATCCTCTACGGTGCCTCCATTCTTCCTTGGCCGGCCCTTTTTCTTGCCAGACGCCGTTTTCATTCTTTCTAACTTCTTCTTCCGGTCCAGCTCCTTGCGCTTCTCTGTCCTAGGATCGTCATTGGGCTCCGGCAGGAAACCTTGCAAGATCCGGACCGCGCCTCTGACAGGACGACCGCTGTCTTTTCTCTGAAGTTCAGGACGTCTAATCGGCCTGTATTCGTGTTCCATTACCTTGATCTTTTGCAATGGCTCCCCCTTCTGCTTGAAAAGCTTTTGCAGAGCGTTGCAAGAGAACAACGAGCCGTCTGCACAGCCTGCCAGCACGAACGGGTGCGTAGTTCCGGCAGAAATGCAAGTGATGGTGTTCGGACCCGTGCAGATACTACGAGCCTGGCAGAAGAAGCGATGGTGTAGGAACGCAATGGTCGTGTTGGGCGTGGAGGACGGGTAGAGAGCCATGAAACCCTGCATGGACTCGTTCCAGCAAAGCATGTTCGGCTGGAAGCTGATAGCGGGAACAGGAAAGTATGTGAGTTCGGAGCTTGGCTGCGACAGGTCGGTCAAGGTTGCGCATCCGCCAACGGGAATCGAGGCGACCAAATAGGGGTTTGACGGGTAGGCTGAACAGATATCGATCACATACGTGGTGTGTACTCCGACCCTTTGTAGCATCTTTCGGGGGGAAATGGACCACAGTGTGACAGAACCATCCGAGTGGCCGAGGGCGATGCGGTTGATATTCACCCAGCTTAGACAAGTCACCTTGTTGTTGTAGTCATCATCGATGCCAAGGGTGACAACAGGCGATTGTACCCACTCTAAATAAATGTTCTATCAGCCAGCAATTCCTGAGAACATTGGGTGAAGAAGGATCTGAATGCGTCTGACTTACCGTAAATTGGGGCGCTCCCTTCTTCAACCATCTTGACGTCAATAATTCGTGCCTTTCCATCTCCTGTAAGCAAAGCTAGTAGCCCATAACTACCGACTGACTCATAAGGCACGGGGCACCACTGCAGTCGCTTTGGCCGGCCCCAGTTGAAGCATAATGTCCTGATCAGCCGCGCCGGGGTGGTGGAAGGTCGAGCCAGCGTTTTGCCTGCCTCTTTGGGTGTGAACTCCCAAAGCTGGACGCAGCCTTCAGCCATAGCACCGGGGCCTTCGTGCTTCTCTGCACCGTCTTCTTGTCGCCTAGGTTCTTGATCCGCGAAGGGTATGCTTGCGATGGCGAGAACTTGCTTGGTATTGACGAGAGATGGAACCCAGCCCATGGCAAGCGGAATACTTCCAATGTCGAGCATCCAGCCTGTTGAGCTCTTGTCTTGATCTTCGGATGTGCTCGTTGGGAGACCAGAAGCCGTTATCGGTAAACTTTGGCCTTGCGTAAACCGAAACTCTCCCTGGCGATCCCAGGGCCCAATGAAGGTAACAAGGTCACCTCCGGCTTGAGGAATGAGATGCACTCCCTCATGGCTAGAAAGCAAATGGGATTGTTGTACCTCCGGACTCTTGGCGTAGTAGTTACTGTACCATCGAGCAGCATTTTGTTCCTGTGTGCGCTCGAAGGCGGGCGCGAGCCATGGACTGGGACAGATGCCTTGGGGTTCATGAGGCAAGTACCTGGGTGGCAGAGCGGGAAATTCGGCCCATCGCATCTCCAAGTCCCATATAATCTTAATACGGTTATACTCTGGGCCGTACATGGAGTCGCGCAGGGCACTATACCGCGCATATCGCCTCAAGGGACCTGCGTAGACACGTGTCACAATGCGTGTCTCGAGGGGGTAATGAGGAATGTCGTGGAAGCCTTTGCGGCTCTGGATCATGCCAGCGCCCGTATTACGGTGCTTCTTGGGCTGGGAGGATGGATCGTTCTTTTTGCCGTCGGCGTCGCCGTCGTCTTCATCGTCCTCATCCTCAGCCTGGTCTTCTTCACTGGTGGGATCGGCCATGTCAGCTTCTTCATCCCTATCCTCCTCTTCCTCCTGAGCTGGCTCTGGGGCTGCAAAATCCTCATCGTCTGAATCCTTAGATGTGACGGGGATGGGTTCGTCCTCATCATCGAAAACGATGGGAGCCTCAACGTAGCTCTTCTTTATGCCTCTTGTGGTTCGGCGAGCCATGTCGATAAGTAATGGCCCTCGCTTGGCCTCTGGTGTGTCCGCTTTTCGTCTCCGTCTCTGTCCGTCCCCCTTTGGTAGTCAATTTGTCGTCG
Organism: Neurospora africana FGSC 1740; assembly: GCA_000604205.2. Classification (NCBI taxonomy): domain Eukaryota; kingdom Fungi; phylum Ascomycota; class Sordariomycetes; order Sordariales; family Sordariaceae; genus Neurospora; species Neurospora africana. The sequence goes on from HF970848.1 coordinate 7,994, forward strand.
AGACGCTCTGGTGCAGACAAGCCGGGGAAAACGAAACTTGAACAATGCCGGTCAAGATTAGCTCGTCTGAATACAGCTCATGACCAACGATGCCGATATCAATGTCGGACCGATTGTTGCTTCCTCCTTTTGTATAGTCTCTCGGAACTCAAGATATTTCCAGGTCCGATAGTTCAAACTTTTTTGAAGTTGAGGTTGATACAAAGGTGAAGATGCTGGTATAATTGTGCCACATCAAATCTGGGGAAACCGCAAGCTGCTAATGGGTGGAGCAAAGCACACGCTAGTGAATTTTTAGTGGGGTTACTACCTGGATTCTAGGCTTGCCGGAGGCCTGGTTATGACGCCAGGAGCATGTGAGTCAGGGTTAGGGCTGTGTATGACATTGATTCATGCCGATGTTATACCTAGGAAATGCTGACCTCACTCCTTCCATTTCTCCCCTGTCCCTGACTTTTACATTTCCAACCACATCACCACTACCGTATATGGTAGACTCGGGAAACCCGGTAATGGGCTACTGCTCCCTAATGCCTCGTAACCAGGAAACTGGGCAGAGATGTGCAGTTTAATGCGACACACTCTGCCAGCCAAATCTTGGGGCAGGACCGTGCAAATAGAAACCAGAGGACAGGCACAGTGTTCTGGGACCGGGCTCTGACTCTTCTTGTGCAAAGAAGAGAGCTAGAAAGAACTCCAGGGACTCAAACCCCCAGCCAAAATGACGTGCAGAGCAATGCCCAGACCTCTAAACGCACAGATATGCCCCTTTTCTTGGCCAGGAAGCAGTAGCCCATTACAGGGTTTGGGCACATAACTCGGCATATTCGATTCCATCAACCAGAAGATGTGATTGGCATACATCGCCGAGACGCTGGGAGCACAGGACACCGACTGACCAACATCCCGAGACGAAGAGCCACCTTGTGTTACGATTATGCCTCTTTCTCCGGCATGACTCTCATTCTCCAAGGGAGCTTAACCGGTCTTATACCCCATATGTCTCCTTTGAACTGAGTGATAACCACCGTCCATCTTTAGCACCAGTGTTTGACCGGTACCAACAGTGCCCACAAAAGCAATGACAACCACAGAAGCTGCTGCCATTGTGGAGAGTTCCATCCGCAGGTTCATCCAGGGATGTCATATTCTTCACTACCACCTCGTTGTCGATAGTTATGGGCACCTGTCGTTTAGACATCCACTCCGTCCCCAAATCTTTGTTATGGCCAAGAACATGCCCCCGGCCGCCGTCACCTCGCAAGACGATCTGGTTCAATACTGGGTCGAGAACGCCGAGCCTGTCGAGGAGGGCGCTCCCAAAGGCTACGTTGAGCGCCACATCCACTCCGAGATTTATAAGCGCCATAAGGACGCCATGGCTGTTGTTCATGCCCATTCGGATTCCGTCATCCCCTTCACCATTTCAGGCGTCCCTCTCCGTCCTTGTTACCACATGGCTGGCTTCCTCGGCACCGATGGACCACCCGTCTGGGACATCGCCGACCATTCCCTCCGCGGCGATGTCCCTGACATGCTTGTCCGCAATGAGCATCTAGGGAGGAGTCTTGCCAAGTCGTTTGATGGTGGAAACGTTGTGACTTTGATGCGTGGTCATGGCTTCACTGCGATCTCCTCGTCCATCGAGGATGCCGTCTTTCGAGCAATATACACCATGAAGAATGCCGCTATACAATCATCTACGCTATCCCTGAGTGCAGCATCGGCCGCGACGAACAACTTCTCGCCGTCACCAGCCATTCGGTACTTAAATCGATCAGAAGCTTGGAGCGCAGCAGAAACGTTATCCGGCACAATCAGCCGACCATGGGAGCTTTGGACTTTGGAGATAGGAAGATCTGGCTTGTATTCCAGCATTGCCTAAGTGCTTGAACCTGTGTGTGAACTTCAGTGTGAAGGAAAGAGTTGGCAGCCGGACTGGCCAAGGTCCGATCAAAGGGCACGTTTTCACCATTTCCCCCCCTTGTTAAAAACACATATTTGAGAATCGTTCTTAACCCCAACTCATATATGTCTCAACTCACCTCTCTTTTTCAATCTTCTGTGTACCTTCCTTCGTTCCACTTTTATTATTCTTTAACCATCTCCGCTGACCATATGTCTTATACTAAAAAA
>HF970848.1:19944-30825 GCA_000604205.2 Neurospora africana FGSC 1740
CTTGATCTCCGGAATATCCGAGACCAAGTCATCATCATCGTCCTCCTCCAAGTCCTCGATACTCGAGCATGCCGAGGTAAGCGACCCTTCATCCGAGGAGCAAGTAGAGCCCTCATCAGACATGGAGTCCGACGAAGAAGGTGACATGGGCGACGGATATTCCTCGGCGTCAACATAGGTAACTTGCTGCTCAAGTGATGCGGGCGACTGGGTGAACCTGGAGCAAGCAAGAATCCGGGTTCGCAGCTCAGGCAAGGTAATCCTGTGGTCAGGATTGGGCGTGAAAATCCTCCCCAGGATGTCGTTCAGTTCGTCCGACACCGGGAGAATGGTCTTGAGGAAATCCTTGCTCTTGACGTAGGCCCGGTAGGTGGAGTCCTCAAAAGACGCTTGCTTCCATGGGTTACGTCCACAGGTGAGATTCACCAGGATGACTCCGAGGCTCCAGACATCATTCGGCGCGCAATAATAGAAAGGCCTCCTTGCTGTTTGATCCAGGCACTCTAAATGAACAAGAAAAGGAAGAAGTCAGTTTGTTGTCCAGGGGATCGGATCGGATGGAGAATGAGAAATGAGAACGAGGAATCGCATGGCCGAGATGGGCTAGGGGAGATTGACATAAGAAAAGTTCGCAAAAGCATTGAAAACCTACCTGGCGACATGTAAAATGTTGAGCCACACCCGTAGTCCATAGATGTTGCCTGTTGTATTGCGAGGCCGAAATCTGCCAACTTGACAGTTTCGCCGTTGTCAGAGACGAGGATGTTCTCTGGCTTCAAGTCCCGGTGGTAAATTCCCCGGCTGTGGCAGTGTCCTACGGCATCCAGGATCTGGAGGAAAACACTCTTGGCGAGCTCATCCTTACCAACATATTGCCCACGTTCGGTGATGTTATAGAACAGATCACCCTCCGGGCAGTACTCCAAGACAACGTAGATGCAGTCATGTTGTTCGATGATCTTGACCATCGAGACTACATTAGGGTGCCCCGAGGCCTGGTGGTGCAAACGTATCTCCTGGCGTTGAAACGTAATCTGGCGAGCATCCAGCGGGGTCCCATCGGGGTTGAACTTGCTGAGGCACTTGACGGCATAGCGAACATTGTCCTTGAGGTCGACGGCTGAATAAACCACACCATATGCACCAGACCCCAGGATCCCTGAGAGTTGGAGCGAGTTGGTGATGAACATGCCTAGTCGGTCTTCCGCTGGCATCGGGACATAGTGATGTTGCTGTAGCTGGTGAGGTGGGGTGAAAATATACTGATGGTCGAATGATGCTGGTGATGCCGGCGGAGTGAGATACCCAAACTCTGACACATGATGCATGATCTGTTCTTGCTCCTTGACTCCGGATACTAACTCCTTTCAGGCCTGATTTAGGCTAAGCCGACGGTGGATGGGCGCAAAGTTAAGTCCGGAAAGGAGAAGAAATGGAAAGAGCAGACAGGAAGAGAACAGAAAGACTGGATGGATCCTGCTCCTGGTTGGGTATATCCTCAAGAAGACCAAAGAAAATGAAAGTCCGGGTAACGTCCTTTTGCTCCTCTGGAATGGATGGAATGGCACTGGCTCGAGCTTTGTCCTGATGGGCTGACTGTAACTCCTAAACGTCCGGGCTTTAGGTCGCAAACAATCCAGATGTTGACTTCGAGTGAACGGGTCAACAAATATTGGGTGGTGAAGAAGGCGTATGTATGTGTGAGTCGTTGGTTGAGAGTTGTTGTTGAGTTAAAAAGGGCGGAATATCGTGGAGTCGTTGACGAAGTTGTTGTGAAAACGCGGACACTGAACCTGGAAGAAGGACGGGGGAGTCGGAGGTGAAAAGAAGATGCCAAGTAAAGTGAGTGATGAGAAAGGTGACGATGATGAACGAAGCCAACAGCGTAGCAAGATGCGGACCGGAGATCGTAGATATTTGACGATGCTCTCTTTCACTGGCTGGCGGGCGAGCTTACCCTGCCGCCCCGTTCTCTGTCAAAGGATGGCATGGTGCAATGCGACCCTCTTCGGCTTGCGTGGTCTGGGTGGCTTGATTGGTCCCCAAGTGCCCCATGTCAGGCTGGCTGCACCCCCCGAAGTCGTCCCAGACTGTGTGCAAGGGTAGGAGAAGTACGAGGATACCGCGGTACATGCAGGGTGTGGTCGGTACGACGGGTACGATGGGAGGTACGAAGGCACGGAGGGTGTGAGACTTTGGGGAACTCTCATTTGCCCACACCCACTCACCTCCCTCTCTCCTCGCTGTCGGTACCCTCTTCTCTCTGTTGCTGGACGCTGTGGCCCAAACCAGCCCATCCTTGCCGTGAGTCCCATGGGACCACAATGCACCATCCTATTCTTAATCTTGGGTGGACGGCACTAGGGCGGAACAAGTATGGCGGGAATGAGGGTGGATGAGGGTGAGGGATTAGAGGCGTGTGGGGCGTCTTGGAAGGTTGCGAAGGTCCATGGAGCACCAAGGAATGGCCCAATGCCTGCCTGGGGCGCGCAGCAGAGTGATTTGTGACGACGAGCAATAACGAGGACAGGGGTTGTCTGACACAGATCACTCAAACGCCCTGTGTCACTGCCTCTCCATCTTGCCCATGCATGCGGACTAACGTCCAATACACACGCCCCCCTTTCATCCTTGCCATGCGCCCCCAGGCCGTTGATTGCTCATCAAAGAAGCAAATGGGATGTGGAGGATGATGGGATGCTGTCCTTGTCAGAGAAAGAGGGGGGTGAACCGAGCAGCGAGTGCAAGACGGAAAGGATCAGAGCGGCATCCACCGGACCGCATCGTTTCGTCCAACAGGAGGAGGGCGAAAACTGAAAAGTAAAAGAGCCCAGCCCAGCGCGCGTGACAGCGTGTGACGCACTCTGTTGTGCCCCTTCCCGCTGTACCTATGAAGGTTGGCTTGCATTCCTCTTTGTTGCCGTGAGCAATTCTTGGTCGGATCCGTGACTTTGCGATTCTTACGTTTTCACCGTGAAAAACGTGTTTATGTCCGTTTACACACAGCAGACATCCAAACAGCGGGAACAGAACATGTACGCACACAGCCATGAACGCAGACGCGGACACCTGCAGGCTGCCCTTGAATTTCGGTCCCTGAATGAGTCCGGACCGTTTGTTACCTGTTATCCGATGCCGTGCACTCGTAGCAGCGCTGAACCGCCGCCTTTGAGGCCTGTACTTCCCAGCGCCGAATAATGTTGTTACTGATACCCGTACACTAGTGCTGATAGGAAGTGGCAAAATGTGAAGAACGGGAGAGAAGTTTGTGATTGGCATGCGGCATGTTTCTGACGGTTTCTGAAGGCAGCGCCCTTGTAAGGGAATAAGTTGCAACGCGGCCAGGTGGCTCCAGAATTCCGAGGCCGGTGGAAAACATGCCTTTGTCTGCTCTGACGAGGCGGCTGGTGAGAGAAGCCGTATGCGGGTCGAGCTCGTCTCGCTCACCGCAGTCACCTGGACGCCCCAACGCCCCCTATGGCACCGTTTAAAAGGAAGACGGGCGGCCTTGCGGCGGTCATCATTATGCCGATGCCTGTCTTGCTCAGTTTGATTCGACGAAGACGTCTTGAGGAGCTTACAGATCCTGCCTGATTGGCTACGCAGCCTTCGCGGGCCCTGATTCGAAACTTGATCTCGGCTGAAGTGCCAGTTCTGAATTGTGCAGATCGGTTATAATAACGCCCGCTAAAACCTGTCTCCAGCACTATTGGACTTGTTAGTGTATATAATACATCTGCAAAGTGCACAGATACTGAATGCCTACGGTCTCTCAAGGCAGCAGAGGATGCCAGCCGGTCGAAGCAGGGCGAGAGCCAGTTCCGACATGTTCCACGCGGAGATGTTCAAGTAGATACCTAGTTTGCCTAGATATCGGACGACTCGGTGGGCGAGGCGTGTCCGTCCGGGGCTCTGTGCTCAGGTAGTGAGGCTCGGGGCTTCCATATTGGGTATAAGTGGTGAGTGGTTCGATGGCTGGAGATAGCCCAAATCTTCGCTCTTGCCAGATGCTTTGGGCACCAGGTATTGATACATCAAATCGTATGTAGTCCGTCATACGTCGATTACTTCAGTTCTCCTTGTGTGGGGAGGGCGAGTCAAGCTCGTCGGGACATGTCCAAGCTCCGTCAGAGTCTTGAGAATCTGGAGGGTCTGGCATTGGAGGCAATGGTTGGCAGTGTTTTAGCGTGGTGGATTGTCAGGCTTCCTGGACGGGCCTGATGTTAGCGCAAGTTGCGGCTGGTACTTGGTCTACGCAGTAGAGAGGGCGAAGACATGGACCAAGCGCTTGTCACAGAATCCTTCTATGGATTGCGGACATTAGGCAGTGGGCGGTGGATGGAGAAGATGATCGATGGCCGGAAATGACGGCAATCAAGTGGAAGATTATCATGCGACCGGTTGCGAATTGAAAGTCGGGAATGAATCTGGATTGGTCAAGAGCTAAGGATGGGTTAAGAAGGCTGAGAGTTTTGTGGTTGGTGGAAGCCTAAGCCTTGTGCTTGAGTGATGTCGAAGTGAATCCCGGCCGATAACAACTCGGCTATAAACTTGCAGCACAATCTGTTGGTGAGTAGCAGGAGCTGCATCCTCAACCCGTGTTCGCTCCTGCCATGCCAAACTGAATTGATTGGCCGGGCAGCCATCAATCTACCTTAGTGTACGCAGGCAGTACCTCTAGGCAGTAGTAGGTCCTTCCGGAGGTAACGCACTCCTTCTTCCTCTTTCCATGGATGAAAGTGATGGGATATGCAACCACGCTCGCTCTTTCACGGTTCCATTGCAGCAAATGATGCGCAGCTTCCTGCATCCCTAAATCCCTCGACTCTCGACCATTCATTCATTCCGTCTCGATATCTCGAGCCGCTTGCAACATGGCCGTGGCCGCATCCCGACAGGCTTTATCCACAAGTACGACAGATCTGATATCTGCAACAGGTGCTCATTTCAGGCCATGCCTATTTGACAACATGAAGAACAGAAAGCTCCCTAGTGATTCAAGTCTGCAGTATAGGGTTTCATTATTGGCCGCCTCCCTGCAATTCCTTCCCATTCGACTTCCGGAAGAATTGGCAGAATGCACTCATCACACTGACGGCACTTCTGGTCAGCCGAGGCCATCCCTTCCTTTTCTTCGATGGCCATAGCCACACCCACGCCCACGGTCCCACAGGTGACGACGCTGTGACGGCGCTAACTGCAGCTTGAGACGGTCCCAGAACCACGCCGGCGGCATGGTAACGGTACCTTGGCAGATACTAGAAAACTCTTCATCTGGTTCCAGAAGGCCGGGTCCCGTTTTGAATCCCGGGCTAAGATAGCCTGGTTCGAGCGGCCCACGACGACGACGGGCACGGCAACGAGCAATGGCTTTATGAAGATCTTCCCCGCAAAACGCCCGTCAATCACGGCTCACAACATCATGTTTGAGTGAGACATCAATCTCGCCTTGATATCTTGGAAGTCCACTACGCTTGGAGGCTTGCTTCCGTACGCTTGCTTCGAGAACCATGGTCGAAGGATCCGCAAACATCAGCGAATTCTACATCAAGATATCCAGGCGCCTATCATCGCCAAGCACACATTGACACAGTAGATCGTTTTGTTGACGCACCGCGGTCGGAGATCTCGATGGAAGCTCGTCACTGTCGTCAGGAACAGGCAAGGTGGCGGGGCAAATCACCATCCTGGACATTTACATCATTTGCAACCAGTCACAAGTTGCTCCCTTGGAGGGGAACTACAGCCGCACGTCATCGGTAATGGCCGATCTCTGCCAGATTCCAACCAAAGCCTTCAAACGATTCTGGACCAACTTCCAGTTACGCCGACCGGAGCCACCGTGATTGTCATCTTCTCGCCTCCATGTACACTAGAGCCTCCCCGCATCACCACCACGCTCTATCAGCTATGGTCCATGAATGGTCATCTTGTCTCCAAAGAAACCGAATAATCAAACCCCCATCGAACCCCGTCAGGCGTCATGTCAGGCATGAATGGGTGGGGGTCGGAAAGGATATAGTGCAGAGGGCGCGGCATATGTCTCTCACACAATCCAGCATCAGGCTGGTCGAAAGAGGACTCCGTGGAAATGCAAAGCTTCTACTACTCCCTCCTTCTCAAGAGACCAACCATCCAAGTGACTCGGGCTTGGGAAGGGGTTGGCTGTGTGCTCATGTCTCAATAGCCAACCGCAGCATTGGATCGATAGAGTTGGACGAGGCACTAGTGAATGGGCTCTCGCCAATGTCACGATACTAGTTGTCAAACACGGCATGTGCAACCCCGTGACTTCCAGGACATGCAAATCAACATAGCTGCATTTCGCCGAGTTCGAAATGCCATCCCAGCGAGGGCCAATGCGAAACTACTATCGCCGCCTACCATCATCATCTGGCTCACCCGTCTCTCCTTCGACTTGGGGCATAAGAAGTTAACTCGTTGATAAGTGCCATGGTATTTCTTTTGTTCCCTGGACCGGCGGCCACCTCCGACATACACGAGTTTCCAATAACAAGAGGCTCGTCGGTTCACGAAAATCCCAAGTCAGGTCAGTGTCAACACTTGGCAGCAATATATCCACAATGGTGCTCCCAATACCTCTTCAATATGATTCTAAATGTGGCATGGCATAAGCAGTACTTTCGAAAGAATACAGCGAACTCAATCAGTTAGGAGCACTGTACGATGCCAAATCAATATCTGCGCTCTGTCACAACAGTGGAGAGGGCTGAAAAAAAAGGCAGGGCGAAATATGAATTCTGTATACGGCTATTCGCACCGACCTGTCCGCAAGTGGACTCAAAGGAAGGTCAGTCTCCATCGAAACTCGTCGACGTTCGTAGTAGCCTTACGACACACCGGATGAATGTACCATGCCTTATATACTGGAACCACGAAGGAGACCCCCTACTGAGGCGCATTGCAATTGTACGACTTCATCGGTGCCGTTGATAGGGGCGGCTCTTCCTGTTTGAAGGTTCAAGTAAGGCACTCATCTGGTGATGCCAGGCTGTTGACTAACCTGGTCATCACATCTCGATTCCGTCACTCATCAATCACGAACTCCCTTTTAGCTCAATCCCAATCTTAATGGCCTGCTGCTTCATCGGGCCTGTTGCGCTGCACACACCTACAAATGCCTCATATCAGCGTTTATCTGTGCCCTACAACGACAGCAATCGCACAATTTAGCTCGTGGCACGGTTGGAAAGGCAGCGTCAATTCAACATAACCGATCCCTGCCAAGAATTGGCTCCGATCCAACAGCTTCATGCACGGCAGACAGGAGGGAGCACATAGAAACACGGTGGAACGGTTGAGGCCGCCGCAAGATCATGTCGTGATACACGACACTTCGCTCGAGGCTTGAAGAAACTGGACACATGAACTAACCAACTTTACAGTAAGACATGCGAGATCGGGTGGACGGTCTTCAGAGTCGAGACAGCAAATGGTCCTCTTCACAGTCTTCGATGTTGTGACCCTCGGTAAGTGCCACATTTTGGGTAGTCTATACCCAACTTGACAATTCCCAGCTGAACAAACTCTTTCCATAGACAGCATCCTCCTACTTCTGTGATCTCAACACACGGATGAAGGGATATCAGAATAACCACCGTATGGCGACACCTATTTCATAGCTACCCGCTCACAAGCTACCCGCCATTCCGAGGTGATAGTTGCAGCAGCAGTAGCAGTACTTTGAAGGCAGGGCGGAAAATCAACTTAATCAAGCATACAAATCCGAGATCGCATACTGACTTACACGTACCTCCCTTACGCTCAATATCAGCAGTTACCGCCGACAGGCGTCGACCTGAATGGCATCCCGAGAGAAATAGCGGCCTATACAGTCATTAATCTACCGTCATATCCTCCGTCCTTAACGGCACTCTTTCTCTAAGGGCGTCCCGATGTCGTACAGACACATTCGCGCACAGCATTTGCACTACTTGGCTATTCGCCCTACCTTACTAGGTTTTCGCCAGATGTACAACACTGACTGCCTGCGCACAGGTATTTCCCGGGAACTGGACGGCGTTGTGTCCGCGAAATTCTTAGCTTCGTCGGGCCTGTCATCCGCCTTACCAGCCAACTGACCTAAATCCGTAGGTCTGTACGCCGCAGTATGCCCCGTATAGAGGGGCGGACTCTGTACTTGTGAGCTGCGTACGCATGCTCTACGTTTTTGTTCCCTTCTGGGAAGAATGGGCGGCAACAGTAACACCAAGTTATTGGTCGGGTCCGACTCAGGATAAGACGAAAACATGTTTCTCTATAGGCTAATTAATCACTGGACGTTGTATGGCTCAGTGGCTGGGTGAACTTCTCAGTGTTATGTTGAGCTAGATGACTGACTTCCATCACATCGTGAGCAACTAGTCTTTGCCACAGTTGCCATTACGTTGCTCTTCATAACTGGCTTATAGGGAAGTCATTGCATGTTCCGTGCTCCTAGAATGAATGATCTCCAGTCACATAACCTTGTGAGGATAGCTCTCGTGAAAAGGGGCAAGTCATTCAAAGCCTCTAGGGTTGTCCGTGCCACCTGTCGGATAGGAGCCTCCGGTTTATGACCTGTTAACAAACACTTGGGATTTACTGTTTGGCTCATATTGAGTCAGGCTCACGGAAATGCCACCACTAATGGAGGACTCCTTCTCCGCAAGAAGGGGTAAGTTTCACTGGTAAACAGTATTCCGTGGCCTCGCCACCGTCCTTCGACAGTTGAAACACGCCTCATAACCACGTTTACCGTTGGTACTCGTTGTAGTGTTCATTAACATAGATTAAATAGCCTAGCTATAGAAGCCGTGTAGCGGCGCCTCATCTCATAGATCTCCAGCTCTGTCTGTCGTCTATGGCAGGATGTAACACCACCAAGCAATGACTTTTTTATGGCTGGCTACAAGGTTTTGCCCACTTAGGAGTTACGGCTTACGAATAGTATCATGCCATTTCTCTTCATTTTGGAGCATCACAATTCAGGCCAAGGCACACGAATCGCCGCCGCACTTATGCATGCCACATCTGACCTCACTTCACTATTGAAGTAGTGGCTTCAGTCTACGACCAGCCAGTAACGGACAAGTAGGCGGATGAGCGGTTGATCACTACAACACCACCACGGGAGATCTCCTGTGGCTGATGATGTTGGTAGCGGGCATATAAAAAGACATGGCCAGTGGTTGGTTAGTCAATCCTAACCAGCCAACGCGAGGGGCCTCGAAGAACGGTGGCCGCTGTCACCATCAGCGTCGTGGTACGGTCAGTCCAACCTCGAAAAACAGTTGCCAACGCCATTGACTGGCTGTACTAACATAAACACCAATATCCGGCTGTATAGGATGTTCCATCTGGACAGCGTAATCGTAGAAGCATCACACAACCAGCAATGGTAAGGCGGATTTACTTTCCCGTAGTATGCTGCTGTGCACTAGATACACGAATGGGCCCAGGACTGGATGAAGAAGGCCCGCTACCAGACGATCAAGTGCGCCCAGGTTGGGTCCATCGCTGTGAATACAGGCCCCCTTTTCCCGGGGGGCAACTCTCCGCTTGATCGGATGTTGATAAACCAACTTTGTACACCACTCGATCCTCAAGAGTTGGATACTGTATACTGGGGTAGTGATCCTGAGGATCTACCGTGACACTTGATATGGCGGGGGCTTACACTATCCCGTAACTCCTTGCTCTTAGATTCGCCCTAGCTACTCGCTGCTGCCTATGGCGAACGTTGCCAACCAAGCACGGCATCCCTCAAAGTGAAGAGATTGGGAGCAACGGATTCCTATTCCGGGCAATAAACCCCGAGCACACATCAACCCAACAACCTCAATTATCAAGACCAACACAGCGCCAAACACCACTCACTGCTCCCGAACCAAAACCTGGACCGAGTCCCAACCACATACCTTATCCAACAAGAGACACCGAGAGAAGGTCTCGCGCTCCTTTTCTGTTTGACGACAGATAGACAAACTTGCAAGACCTACATCCTTCCATACATAAAACAGAACCTCCAGGCCTCCACTGCTTCACCACAAACTGAATCCAATAAACGCACCGAACCGAACCGGCAGAGATACACCGAGGCCCGAAACAGGAAGCACACGCAGAAGAGAGTAGGGCATCACTTGGAGTATCCCCACAAGGCGTACAGGTGCTACGGAGAATAGATTGGAGTGTGCTACGGTACGGTGTCAGTGCGGTCGGTGTGGTCGGTCGGTCGGTAGATGGAAGGAATGATGTTTTACTTTTACCACAGAGCAAATGAGCCAGTGAGTGAGTGAGTGAGTGGACACTGAAGCGGGTAAGTGAACACTACCTAAACACGGGGTCTGATTTCAGTAGAGGTAAGTAAGTAAGGAGAACTGGAAGTGAGCAAGTGGCATGCCCCGGCCGTCTGAATAAATGTCTGAGGCGGGTAACTACACCTTGCTACACCACATGAGAGACAGAGACGTAGTAAAGCGGCTGGCTGCCGGTCCGGTAGCCTGAGCCGGGGCGCGCGCGGCCTACCAGGCTTGCCAGGCTGACTGAGGCGCGAGGCGACGCGGGAAGAATTTCAATTGTACACTTGTTTCGGTTTGTGATTGATCGCTTTTGTTTGGTGTGTGTGCAAGTTTTAAGCCAAAATCCGAGGGTTGTGATGAAGCCTCAATTTCAGAGGCTCTAATATGGGGGCGGGAGAAAAGCTGTATCAGATTCAGATCATCCCCTGGTGAGACATTGGCAACTTCATGACCATGTTCCAACAGATCCGAAAACGTAGAAATATGGAAGAAAGGAAGGAAAGAAGGCACGGTGGGGGGTGGGGAGGTGACTGAATGAATGACTTGGAGCAGTTTTTTTTTTTTTTTTTTTTTTTTTTTT
>HF970848.1:35616-46828 GCA_000604205.2 Neurospora africana FGSC 1740
CATCGCGCGGACGCTTGAAGCCCCTGGGCGAGCGGGGAGGAGGAGGAGAGCGTGGCGACCTGCTGGGACGACTGAAGGAGCCTTGGCGGGCGTGTCCAACTCTGGGTGACTGACGATGGTCAGGGAGCTTGGAGGGTTCGGGAGTGCGCTCGAGTCTGGCTCTTGGTCTGCCGGTCCGGTCAATATCACCGTTCAACTTAGAGTGAGGCAGGGGAGTTGCCTCTGCGATTTCCCCTTCATCCGAGCTAACTTCGGGAAATGCCATTGTGTGCAAACCGACCGCTTGAATGTGGACGTCCGACTTTAGAGAACTAACGCAAAAATAGCCCGTCTGGTTGTGCCAGCTTGCCAAGGTTGAAAGCCCGAGAGAACTGAACAAGAAGCGATCTCGCTGTTTGGCTGTTTTGGGGGAATGGGCAGTTGGAGAGAGTGTCAGCTTCTTGATCGATAAGCAGTGTTTTCGTAAGACGGAGAGCAGAGCCCGACCAGTTTAGCTTTTCAACTTTGTCAGTTCTACCACCGAAAGTGGTAGCGTTGTAGATGGGAGTTGGGAAACCGAAGTGTTGTGGTTGGTTGGAGTGGCCACTGAAGGTCGAAGACGAGAACTTTCGGATCGCAGTGTGTCAGGGCTGCAGTCCTGGCAAAGGAGGATAGTGTAATGACGGAACAATCCAATGCACTGAAAGTCAGTCGCGCTTCAGGGGTTACGCAAAGCCTTACAGCATGCTGCACTAACAGCGGACCCTGTTTACTGTAGTGCTTAACTGTTAGCGCCCGAGTGCGGCCGAAGTTCAGCCGCGCCACCGCCCAGTCGCAAGGGTGCCTTTAGTTTGCCGTTCTAGCCTTCTTACGGCCGCCGCTTTCACCTGTTGATCGGTGGGGCACTGTCTTTCTCGCATGAAGCCGCCATTTTCCCCAAAATCGTCAATTCTTCTCTCTTTTTGTTGTCGCAAAGACTGAGACATCCCACCAACAACACCTTCTTCCTCTTTTTTGCTTCTCTATACCAACCGTAAACCGATAAAATGGGTGGCGCTGACAGAGCTGGTATGTCTTCTGCCTTGTCGTTTATTGGCCATCGCTGGCTGTGCTGTGCGACGGCGCTTACTATGGTGATCAACCAAAATCTGGTGACAGCCTCATGCTGACAAAAATTTCTCTCTAGGCGGCAAGGCCAAGCCCCTCAAGGTGCGTTCTTCTGTGTAAAGATTCAGGACAACGAACTACGGACGAGAGCGACGACGACAACCGATATCACTAAGCCGCGACTACTGGAGGGATTAAACACTGGCTGGCAACCCTTTGCGAACAATCACCACAGCAGTTGCGAAAAGCTTCCCCGTGGTGTTAAACCCTCCATAATCACGGCCCAGTCTGGCGGGAAACACGGCAGATTTTCGACAACGTAGAATAAAGGACTGACTCTTGTATTTCACAAACAGGCTCCCAAGAAGGACAAGAAGGAGCTCGACGAGGATGACAAGGCCTTCCTCGAGAAAAAGAAGGCTGGTACGTTATCACCACTTCTACCACTGCACCACACCATCCATCACACGTCCCATCCCAAACCAATCAGCACTTGGCTAACATATTCCACCCCCAACAACAGAGGAGAAGGCCCGCAAGGACCTCGCCGCCAAGGCCGGCGGCAAGGGTCCCCTCAACACCGGTGCCCAGGGCATCAAGAAGTCCGGCAAGAAGTAAAGAATAAAATCCATCTACCTTTTTGACCACGAACCGAACCGAACCGAACCGAACCGAGCCGAGCCGAACAGACAATAGGAACGAGCGGATAAGATGGACGGATGAACGGACATGGAGAAGCAGAAAGGAAAGTGCAGCAGTGTTGTTGTACAACGGCGTTTCACAGAGAAAAAGGGTTTAACGGGTTGTTTTTGCGTCTTCCAGAACGCTCTTCCCCTTGATTGATGAGTTGAAGCATGTAGCGAGGAGCGTCAAAAGATGGGATACCAAATGGGAATAGATATATGAATGGCACGTACAGTTTTGGGCCTGTTTTGCGCAGCTTTGATATGATATAGATGTGACATGTGGCGTATGATGATGTGTTTGTTGTTGTTGGTGGTGATGGTGAGGGTTTATAGAGAATCTATGTGGTTATTTGCTCGACCCGGCCTTGATCCGCTGTTCTGTTACAACTTTGATTTAGAGGAACACTCACTCAATGCCCATCCATGAAATACTGCCTCTTGAGAATTGGTATGTTCTGAGTAACGTAGCTCGTTTCGGTAAGGTATGATGTAAAGCGTCTAATTAAAACATGTTATATAAACGTTCTTATGACGCCTTCCTGGGCCTGCTGCTAGTCTCACTATGTCAAACTGAGAGTTCATATAATACAGGCACCAGCCCATCTTTGCTTTTGCCATCCAAACCCAACAACCCTTCCAGGGCCTTTCCAGATTCTGATTCTCATAATCTATCATTTCACACACACACCCATATAAAAACGCCGAAACAATGCTTGGTAAGGGACCTAGAGTGCCCATAAATGCAAACTGCCCATCCCATGTCTCTTTCAATTCTCACCGTCTCCAGGAGATCGGGAAGCCAGCCGTTCATGCTCCGACTCGACAGTCGTCCTCCGAATCCAAAATTTGAGGATATCCTTCTTCCTCCCTTTATTCAACGAAGATGACTCAACGCCTTCGTCGACCGTCCTTCTCGGCTTTCCTCTTCCAGGAACACGGATCTTCTAGTTCCCGCCCCAAGAGCTATTCCCGCTCACGTTCCCATTCCCAGCTCTACCCGGCGCACCAGGCGCAGGTCCCTGCCTTCTGTTACCCCTGAAATAGTCATACTGCATGGGGTCGTTCTGGCCCTGGTTGGGCTGGAAAGGCGGACTTTGCATCGCACTATGTGACGTCTGCATCATGTCGTCGTCCGTTTGTGGCACGTTGCCGTAACCATATCGAGAAGCACCCAGCACGCCTGGCGCTCGTGGGTTGGGGATACTAAACCCGCCCAGTGCACCGCGAGACCTGGAGCTGTCGAAGCTCCGATCCCGGTGCAGGCCAACGTCCGAGCCATCGAGACCTGATGGTGTTGAAGTCGGCATGCCCGCCGCGTTATAGACAAGATTGCTCGAGCTGTCGTTGCCGTTGTCGCCCATATGATACAGGGGGCTTCGGCTTCGAACGGGCGCCTCGCCGGGACCTAACGTGGGTGGTGAATAGGGCGCCTGGTTGTTGTACGAGTATTGTTGCGATGGAGACATGTATCCGCCACCATAAGCAGTGTTGCCCATATCGGACTGGTTCGAAAAGAGTCTGCGGTTGTGGCTGAAGCCCATTCCTCCTACTGGTGTACCTGGTCGAGAGTTGTTGTCGGATCCCGTAGCTATGGTTCCTGGTGTGTCTGGCCGGACAATATCGGATGCATGTCCGAACAACTCGCCAGCACCATGGTCGGCAGCAAATTCATCGCGATTCTTGTAGAACTCAAAGTCCAGCCGGGACTCGGGGACGACCTCGAACCCAGGCACCGTAGACGACCGTTTCCCAACCTTTCCAGAAGCCATACTGTCCAGGGCGTAAGTGTCGCTGTACCCGCTCACAGACATTGAGTCGCCAGGACCTGCATCACGGCCATCGGATAGCCGGCCTTGATAAACGCTTGCCAGTATATTCTGAGCTTTGGCGTGTACCATGGGTGTGATCAGCGGCTTGTATAGGGCAGGGTGGCCGAAGCGCGAGGCAAGACGATCGTTTCTGAGGCCTTGTTCCTTTAGGCCGAAACCTTCCTCAGCGTTGTGGTGCTTGATGATGCGCGTCGAGTAGTACGTGATCTTATTATCGTACATCCATGAGCAGACAAACTTGAAGATGATGATCAGAATTGGTAGCGGGACGACGGCGTACGCCTGAGTTTTGTACCCAAAGCCTCTAACCCACACTACAAGGAAGACGATCAGGTGAGATAGCATCAATCCAAAGAGGATGCGGTTGAACAAGATGCGCCAGAACATTCCTCCGCTCTCCGTTTTCGTGACAAAGACGTACATCAGCAGATACTTTTTGAGCGCAACGTCAATGGCGAAGTACATCCCTGCCGCCGGGAGAACAAGCGGCATGATGGGAGCGTAACAGAGGGCGGCAGTGGCGTAGAAGAGGAAGTAATTGTAGTAGCTAGCGTAATCGAAAGGCGGCGGTGCCGTGAGCTCGATCAGCTCTCTGGGAGTCGGATTCGTGAACTTTCGCATAATAGAGCCGTAAATCAACTTCCAAAGCTGCGATAGATCGATGGCAGCACCTAGTTGGCGCTGAATGAGCCAAACAACCCAGAAGGGCGAAATCCCGCAAAGCGAGACGAAGACGGTGGTCCCAAAGTCCGCATCAAGGATAGCTTGCCACGCATCATGATCCGTGGCAGTGTTCTTAACCACCGTGGCCCCGAAGGACCAAAGAGCGCTGAACAGAGAGAACACGAAGAGATTGTTAAAGACGAAGAAGGAGTATAGTTTGGCGACAACGTGGCGTTCTCGACCAGTCTTGGTCATGTCGCCGGCCTTCATAGATAGCCGCCGGAAAATGATGGGGAGAACCATATAAACCAAGGAAGTCAAGGCTGGAGAAGCAATACCCTGTACAATGGCCCAAAAGTTTCTGTTCCTTTCCAGAGACTTCTGAAAATCAGGCCACACACGTGCGAGATTGCTCAGGTTGACCAAAAAGATGGCGATCATGGCGTTGGGAGCAACCCATACCACGGTGAGAACAGTAATCCACAGATTGTTCCACAGTCTCCTCGTAGCACGAGAGGACGAGCTGAGTGGCATATTTTCCCAGACGATGTCGTTAGGCTTGGGAGCAAGAGTAACTCTTGCGCCTAGTGGTTTTTTTCTTCGGCAGAGATAGGCAATTGCATGCGTTTCGCTTATATCAGAATAAGACGCAAAGCCGTACGGCATGGAACCTCTCTTGTCTATCCGTTGGCGAACCTCCTTGATCTCGAGCTCCAGGAACTTGATCCGTTGCGTGAGATAGTCGATAGCATCCAGTTTCTTGTCCTTCGGATAGGTTGAGAATGAAGGGTCGTTCTTGGAGGGCCGGCAGACCGGCCTAGTAACTGGGAGATTCTTGGGGTCCTTGAGGTACTTGGCTAGCACCTGTTCCAGCTTCCGGACGGTCTTTTCGTGCTCCTCGATCAAAGTGGGCAAAATCTTGACATCACGTGCGACAGCAGTCCTCGAGAAGGATGAGCTCGGTGCTGCGCTGTCAATGATTCGAGCGATACCTTCATCCGAAGTCAAATTTTTGGGGATATCGTACAACTGGTAGTCGTTTGGTTAGGACAAAGAAACGATGCGATGGGGAACGGGTGTAACATACCATGAGCGTACGGGCGTGGAGGCTCTGCTGGTACTCCTCGCTTTTGAGATATTGGATCCTTAACTCACAAACCTTGCTGTAGTTCCACCAGAGAAAGGAGCACACAATCAGGGTAGTCACCCAGGACATAACGACTGTGGCCCATTGCCACTGGTTCCACACGTTCATGGGCGTAACCTTTTGCAGCCAAGGCGACTGAGGTGCAGCGTTCTTATACCAGTTTATAGGAATTTGAATGCAACAACACAGGATGGCTAGGCACAAGAAGATATTGCGACACATCCTGGTGAAGCGCATGAAGATGGTGGCGTCCATGCCAACCAGCCTCACCAAATCCTGCTCCGTGGTCGTCCACAGCGGCTTGATCCAGGAAAAGAAGCCCTTCCCGAGCTGGGGCGGGGCGTGCTTTTCGTCGGCATGTTTGAGTTTGGGTGCGTAAACGACAGTGTTGAGTGGCCTAACCAGGGAGAAGCCCAAGGCGACGGCGGCGGTGATGCTCACGGAAGAACCAAGGGCAGCATAGATGGAATTGGAAGAGAGCTAAGAGCGCAGTTACATCAGCAACCTGTACGTACGGGCACGGCATGACGGCATATTCTCTGGATAGAGGCATGACACCTACCTGCGCGGCAAAGGGATCCTGTAAGAGTTGGAGAAATTCGCTAATAGGGTCACGGCTTTGGAGCACGTTGGCCTTCATGCCCGGCATTTCCACCATGTTGTTTGCCAGTAACGAGCCCAACCAGGGCGGTCGAAGCAGAAGTTGTGATCAGAGCGACAGCGATCGAAGGGGATGGTGGTTCGTCGAAATAGCCGTGTTAAGCGTAGGCCCGTGAGTCGTCTGGTCGGCAAAGCGCAGGTTGGGATGAACTGGTCCCGTTCCACCACTTTCCGTTGGTTCAGCGGATTCGAAAGACACTGATAGATTCAAAACCCCTTCCCCGTCTGCAGTTATTGCCAAAGAATGATGTTTGTTGTATGTAGGCGTCGGTCGTGTCGAGAAGGCGTCGAATGCCGGTTGTATGGCGAACGTGACCGGCCCTGTTTCAAAGGTGTGTCGCGCAACCACAAAGAGATCAGGACTCTCTTTGGCGCCAGCGATCAAAGAGAACAGTGTTGTTGTATGCTGTGCGCATAACAATTGGAACCGAACGATTGTCGTCGTGTGTAACTCGTGCCGGGGCACTCGGACAGAATAGGGTCAATAGGGAAAAAGACCACCACGATCTGGAACGAATGTGACGTATGGTGAATGCCAAGTCCCAGGGCTAACAAATTGATTCTGGAAACTCCGTGGCCGATCGGACTCTGTCGCCAGTGCTGAATAGGAGGAAAGACAGAACCCAGTCACTAAGCGAGAGGGGCGACAAGAGTCGGGTATTAGTGAAGGTATTCTAGTAGGGTGCGCAAAGAGGGTATGGTAGCAAGGTCCTGACGGAGGAGGGTTGTTGCTTTGATCAAAGGTTGGGTACAGTGGGAAAAAAACGAAGGTGGTGGTGGTGGTGGTGGTGGTGGTGGTGGATGATGGGATGGAGGAGAAAGTCAAGTCCATCAGATCGGGCCCATGTCGATTGATTGATGGGGATGGATGATGATGATATCAATTCGACCACTTGTGCATGCGTGTCGGGGAACGGAAGATCGTCAAAGGATGATGGACACTGGACGCGACAAGCACAGGCAAGCAACAGGCAAGTGACAGCCAAACGATTGGGGATGGACGGGTTCTGGAAGGAGGGATGGACGGGCCAATGACTGCTTTTGCCCATCTTTGTATCAATCATGGGGACCGGGGAGGCTTCGGGGCCGCTAAGAGGCTCGTGTGGTCGTTCCTCCCCTTGCTCACATCCACATGCCGTTGGATCTGTGACCGCCCGTGGGGCAGATTGGCAGTGTGTGTGCGCGTTGCAGCAACTTGCAGTGTGCTAAGAATGGAACTTGGAACTCTGTTTTTGGAGTTCAGGGTCCTGTGTGAGGATTGGCTGTGTCTTTTTCACTCTCTTTTTCAGTTAACCCCCACATCTTCACCCCATATTCAGGTTCAACTTGTCGCTTCGAAAGGGTTGCTCTCTTGATCAAGGGATCCCGTCAGGCCCCTATACACTAGTTACTGGCTGCCTGCCCCTGACATAACATGATCCACAGCAAAGCAGCTCAAGAATGGACACTTCATGACTCCAAGACCTCACCCAAGACTGACCGCGCCGCAAGGTTGCCGTCCTGCCGTCGTCAGACATGGAAGTGGAAGCTGGGGAGGGTTTTGGCATCAGCCTGTAACAAGCAGACGGGTCAATTAGGATCCAAGTAGGCCAATCACCGGATCAGACAAAGGCTTGTCAACTGGTCGCTGTCAAGGGTGCCAGTGTGTGGTCCACTGGCGGCCACTTGAGCATGTCAGCATGTCCCACCACATTCCATTCGCACGCTCCAAAGGCTCGCATCTATGGAGAGAAATACGAGGATTTGGACGATTTCGTACATGAAGATCTCGCAGTGCAACAAGCCTCTTCACTACCCGTTTGGGGAGAAGGTCGGTGCTCTGTCTGTTTCCCCAACTCTGCTGCACAGTCTACCAATGAGTTTCACAAGACCGTTCATCGGCTGCCTCCTTTTAGTCGAGACTTGGAGGTATGCTTCTTTCCATTTTTCACGACTCGAACGACACGTCCGTCCGGCATGGTTTCCGCATGGGACTCTATCCCTACAAAGACCCATCCCATCCCATCGAAGAGATCGGCGCAAAATTAAGCAGGGTCGTTGACTCGTTTCGTCTTTCAGTTCACGACCCGCAACCCCGGCACCTGGAATTTGTTTGAGCTTTCTGGGTCTCAACAATGGCATCTATGAAGCTTCGGCACTTGTTCCTCGGCCTATTCGAAGGGCGACTATAGCCCAAACGACTATCTGATATCGCTGCCGTTTCATGATCAGAGTCAGGGATCGCTTCAGCGACGGGGAAACACCGTCATTTTCAGCCGTATAAATGTGGACGGAATAAGAATAAACGCACCGTCTTTGAGGTACCTATCATTGACCGCATCCATCCCAACGGTCGAGAACCGATCACCGTCAGATCCGGCTTAATGTCCGGATTTCCATAGCGCTGCGTAGCGAACGGGGGGCGCTAGGGACGGGCAGAAGACATCCATTTTTCACCAGCCCCTCCAGGGACAACCCCGAGCGATTTCGACACGAATTTGTTGAGTCGAAATACAAAGTGGCATTTCAGCTAGCCGCTGGTTAATACTCATCCCCTCTTTTGTCCTAGAGACACCACTAACTCGACTTGGAATGCTGTGCATGGAGAAAAGGAGACAACGTCTTTCCCGATTCAGCCGGGTTCATATAAATGCAGACAGTTTCCGGCCTATTAGTCGAAAACTCATAGGCAATAGGATTCGGCGTTGAATTTATCGTCGGATAGACCCATGATGCCGCGTGGTAACTACAAGAGAGCTCCAGCAACTCGATTTTAAGTATGGCTCAGTTCAGTTGGAATTATAGACACAGGACATCGCTCCTTCTAGGTGGAGACAGAAAAAGGAAGGCACATCTGTCCGCTTGTCCGTTCTTTCCATCGTAAGTGGTGGTTGGTGATCATGCCTGCCTTCTATATTCTACCTCTTGTTGGTCGGTCTGCCGTCAAAGGATGTAAGCCTCTTCTTCCTCTCTATGATATCAGCTAGAGATATGAAAGAGAAGTCTGCCCAATGTCCTCCGCCCTTTCAGTTACATCTCAAGCCTCTTCACACCAGAGCATCATCTTTTCTTTGTGGGCTCCTTTTCGATCACGGCCTGAAGACTTTACCTTAGCAGATGTGGTTCATTTTTCCTTTACCACGCTTGTTTTCTGACTGTGAGTACCTTTCGAAAGCTCAACCGCTGAGATAAGCCCTCTGTTAGCCGATCTTCCAAGCAGCAGTGTGTGTTTACTTACATCTTCGGCGAATGAAGTGTATGCTGGCTATGGGAGTTGGACCTTTCAACCTGACAAGGGGCAGTGACGCGGCGACAAAATCCCCAGGAACCCATCATCTTGGTTCGAGCAGCAGTGACGTGGTACCCAACCACCTGTGAGACCTTTGCTCCCGCGCTCTCGGAGAAATATCGCAGACCCTTGGTGACCACCTGTGCTTTTATAGTCCGAGTTCCAAACATTGCAATCGATTGCTGCCGGCTGTCATCTGTGTACACAAGTCAACAAAGTGGCCAAACTCGAAAATCTCAATGACCACGAGAGATTCATGGTTATCTTTAAACTTCCTAAGATCGATGGGTACGTTC
Source organism: Neurospora africana FGSC 1740 (assembly GCA_000604205.2). NCBI lineage: Eukaryota > Fungi > Ascomycota > Sordariomycetes > Sordariales > Sordariaceae > Neurospora > Neurospora africana. The sequence continues at coordinate 45,252 of HF970848.1, forward strand.
TTCTTATTGCAACCCATTCTGTTATTAGTTACTAAAGGCATTGTAGGCAGTGATCATCTTTTACCTGAACTGCTACTAGTTGGTTCAAGGTTCGTTGCCCCATCTTCGATTGACTTTCCCGAAGCTTTCGCTCTCGTCTGTCATTGGCTGAATGATTGTCGCGAGAACCATCCAGGATGCAAGAGAGGTTGTTGATGTAGGGCCATCTGGACACCTCGCGCCGCAAATATGGGTCCCCGCGAACTCCCCGTCAATTACCAATACGCCATATCTCACCCTTAGCTACTCTTGGGCGCTGATTTGAGGTTCTCAAAGGCCGACAACAGGAATAATTGACGAGTGGCAAGCAGGTGGAATATCACTTGATGGCTTAGCGCAAACGTTTCGTGATGCTATGCGTATCACGCAACACTTGGGCTATCGCTATATTTGGATCGAACCTATACATTATGCAGAACTCCCAAGACAATTGGGAAAGGGAGGCCGATACCATGGCCGCCGCCGTATACGGAAACTCCTTGCTGACCATTTTTGCTTCCGGAGTAGCCGATGCTGACACCTGCTTTTCCACAATGGAAGTATACCCCTTCGCCATCAATCCGTCCCCTGATGCACACTGGCGGCAAAATCAGAACAGGTCTAGCACAAGACCCCTATTTTACGCTGTACATAACTGGAGTGTGATTCACTTCCCTAAGATACTATCCAGCCCTTGGACAAAAAGCTTACTCCTAACGCAGTGGTTAGGTTCTTCTAGAGCACCTCTTATCTTGCCACATCATCCACTATGGAGCTGAAGAGTTTTACTAGGAGTGTCTTTACCATATTATATCAAAAGTTATCCCATTGGGGTGTTGAAAGAATCCAATCTATGGTTCTTTCCAAAACGTCAGGTTACACTATCAAGCGTTAAAGGATAAGAGTCTGTGATGGATACGGTCCATATATCTAAATTCACTGGGTACTAGGCAACGTTGAATGAATACTACACTGAAACGAATCTTACATATATATCGGATAGACTTGTTACGCTCGCTGGCGTTGTCAGGGCAATTGAGAAAAGCAGAGGCTTTATTTACATTCTTGGGATCTGGAAGGAGTTCTTGCCCTTCGATTTGCTTTGGTACGTGGACCGCTGAGAAGGTGTTCAATATTTCGAAGCCATGCAAAGGGCGGATAAAGAGGCACTCCAAGAACCGTCAAATAGCAATAGTGCAAGTCAAGAAAGCACTACGAAAAAGAAATTACCCTCGTGGTCTTGGGCAGCTACAGAGATGCCCAAGTTGTACAACTTCTTTGGGAGATACAGATAGGAACCCCATACCTGACAATGATAGCTATAATCGCTATGATTGGAAGTGTCCGGTCAATGTCTTTAACAGCAATTAAATTGGCTCCTCTTGCAGCATATATGATGGTATCAAACACCATGGGGATAGAGAAAGGAACAGACACATGGCAACTCTGACATTAAAAGCATATTTAAATTCTCTATGTGAAGAAGCTGAACTTCAGGGTCGTTGGCTTCATACTGGCTATCACAGAATAGACTATGAGAAACTGAAATCAGGGCAATA
>HF970848.1:77537-88186 GCA_000604205.2 Neurospora africana FGSC 1740
AAGAAACAGGCAGGCAGGCGGGCAGTTTGGGGTTATGGATATGGATAGGAGGGCAGAGGAGAACGGTTTACGCTCTTAACGACCTGGACGGAAAAAGTTAGTCTACTGGCTGGAATCATATGAAGGCGGGAGGTGGGGTTTTGAATGTACGGGTTTATTGTTATTCGTGGTGAGAACATCACGATCGGAGTTTTAGTATTTCTGGTTAGGATACAACAACATTATCAACATTGTTCGAAAAGTGTACATGGTCAGGCAGGGTATTAACCTGTGGTAAAGGTTCCGAGATGGCGACCAAGATAGAGTTAGATACTGTTCTCGACCACAAATTGATGGAAGAAACCACAATATAATGTGCAATCTAGGCTCTCATAACGTAATGCTCGCCTTCACTATCGAATGCTCTCTATATCCTCTTCCCCATGCTATATGGTATCTGCCGATTTTCCCCTCCTTCACCCCATTCGCGACTCGATCACTGCTCAAAACAGGCGTCCACCTCTTTGCCCGGCCTGACGTAGCTAACGATGGCCGCTACTCTCTAACTCATCCATCCAAGACATCATGCCACTGAACCATACGTCCGGACGCCGGACGTGCCGTGACCGTTGCGCGGGTGTCGTGGTAGTCTACGCTTTCTTTTTTACGCCATCAAACACACGCAACCGCTACTTCTTGCTTCGCTCTGAATGCTCCCGGGTAGGGATGAGGATTGTACCCGGTGAGAAGGATGATTCTGCATCCCTGTGATTGGGAAGAGAGACTCGAAATCTCTCTTCCACACGAAGCGGACGATCGTGATTTTTCAGTAGAAACCTTTCACATGAAGTCATCACTAGAACAAAACGTTAGCAAGCATTCCCCACAAGCATCTTTCTCCACCTCAAGCCAACTTACTCTCCGAAAGCATCATCATCGTAGGTATCATGAGCCTCAGCAATGGCACCGCCACGGCCAACACCAGCGAGCGAGGTCTTGGTCTTGGCAGCCTTGCTCTTCTTGCCACCCTTCTCGGCAGCCTTCTCCTCCTTGAGCTTCTCGTTGCTGAGAGCAGTCAAGGTGCTAGCAATCTTCTTGATCTCGTCGCTCTTCAGGTCCTTGGCGAGCTGCTTGGCGAACTCCTGGAGGAAGAGGGTGTAGTGCGGCTTGGGCGAGAGCTTGCCAATCATGGGGCCGAGGGTGGTGCGGAGGGTCTCGAACTGGGTCTTGGTGGTGGGGTTAAACAGGGCAAGAGTCGAGATGTCGATGGTGTTGTTGGGATCCTTGGGGTCGATCTGGACAATGGTGCCCTTGCTGACGACCTTGCGGTCGTTGCTGATGCCGATGCCGGCAAACAGGTCCTCGGCGTGCTTGAGATCGGACTCCTTCTGCTCGCGGCGAAGACGCTCGCGGCGCTCGGCCTCGGTCTCCTCCTCCGCGTCCGAATCCTCGGCCAGCTGGCGGGCGCGCTCGGCCTGGCGCTCGGCGATGCGCTGCGCCTTGGACTTCTTGTTGGCGGCCGCTTCGGCTTCGGCCTTGGCCTTGGCCTCGGCAGCCTTCTTCGCCTTCTCGCGCTCTACCTCGGAGTCCTCGGCGGCATCCCACGAGTCGAGAACATCACTCTCGTTACCCTCCTCATCGTCGAAGCGGCGGCGGCCGGGGGCAAGGACGGGCGAGTTGGGGGCGGAAGACTCCTCCTCTTCCTCGTCTGTGGAGATGAGGGGTTAGTTAGTCTGGGTTTCGAACAAGGTGGTGGTGCAACAGGAAAGTTGACGCAAGATAATTGTTTGGTTGGTTGGTACATATATAGCCTGCCGGCGCCGGAGTCCAAATTGGCTCAAGTATAGAAGCCTGGAGGCATATGGCGATGTAGACAGCGACTATCGCAAGCAGGAGCAGGCATCAGGCAGCCCTGTCACAACCATCGTGGCCACTGCCCGCGGGGTTCGTCTTGCGAAAAGAGGGAAAAGGGCAGGAGAGCGAGGAAGACTTACCCCACTTCTTTCCAGGCATGTTTGCGATTTGGTAGTGATGATCTAGAAAACCGAACGAGTCTTTGCGACAACGATGTCTGGCGCGACGAGGAAAAGTTTGCGTGCTGTGGTTGTGTCCAACTGTAAAAGAGAAGCCGATCGCTGTCTAGAAGTCGAAAAAGCGAGCAGGGGTCAGGCACCTTGTGGTTTAGTGTAGGCAGCGGGCAAAATAATTGTTAGCGGGGTTAGAAGACCAGCAGTGAAACAGAAAGAGCGTTTCACAGATTCTTCAAGGTTCTTCAACGTCTAGGCTTTTAATACCATGCCAAGACCTTCAGTTTCAACATAGGTAGGATGGATGCACTTTGAAGACTCGCATACAACTATGCCTCGGCCTTGACTTTAGGACGTCTTGTATATGCACGATATATGTACGGCTTCGGTCAAGAGAGTATCCGTTGGAGCCCTGTGTCAAGTATCAGGTGCAGCCTAGAAGGATGACGGTTTGTAGAAATTTGTTAACGCATGTGAAGAGAGATTCATAAACGACTACATGGACGCTAAAAACTCGTGAGCTTCAACAAAATAGCTAGTTCTGGATGCTCTGCGCCGTCAATATTTCGTACACCACTTACGCCCCGCTTCCGAACGCGGGATAATATTTGGAGGCTTGCAATTGTTCCTTCGCCCCTCGATCCTAAACTCTACTGGTAACTATCACTGACGTCACAACAAAGTTGGAAGTCTAAATTGAAGCCATTCACAACTGATGGCCGAAGAAATCGCTCTGAATATTTGCAGGTTCGGAATCCTGCTGAGTGTCCTACTATATGACACAAGTTCGACTGGTGTTCCGTTTCCATCCGTTCGCTATTACTCTCAGCAGAACCTCCAATACGCAATTCAGGAAAGTGCCATTTCTACCAACAGTCTTGTGTGGTTGTCTTTGTTCGTTCTGAGTCACGATCGCCCAGTCTGACTGCCCAGGGGCTCGCTGTACTTTAGGATACAAGGCTAGTCCCGAAAATGTTGCGGAACTGCGCCCTATAGCTTGTCACCCGGAAGGTCCCGAGACCAGAAAACAACGGCATCCAGCTGACCACCACAATAGATGCCCGGTTGCCATTTTGAGAACTGAGACTCAGATCCCTATCCTGGTTGGCGATCTGGACCGTGCCGAGTTCCCTTCGCGAGCGGCCGCTATTTGCTTGTTACTGAGCACGAGGCGGTATCTTTAATTGTCTCGATGCTGAAAAATGGAGATCGCTTGGGCAGTGTCGGAGCTCTATGGCTCCTTTGAGACAAGGGACGGACGAACTCGGTGATTTCAGTCAGCTCTCGTATTCCAAGTTCTTCTTGGAATGAACTGCAACTGGCGGTAAGAAAGGACGATATAAACGTCCTGTGTCTCTTGTGCTGTCTTACACACATGGACCATCATCACAAACCTCAAGCGAGTTTATATCTTTAACATCACTTATCACCCTCTCGATGAACACTCCCAAAGTAAACATACTCCACTCTTCAGGACAAGCGGCGCAACTAAGCCGTGCCCTGGTATCAACTTGCCACACCCGGCCTCTCTTGCTCGGTGGTCTTCGAGTGGCCACTTCTTTGCATCCAACACAGGCAAACCTCTCTTCACCACCGCCTCGAAGCTTCACGACAACAAGCGTTGCTCGACTGAAGGACTTCTTCCCAGCCAAAGAGACGGCATACATTCGACAGACACCGCCTGCCTGGCCTCATCATGGATGGACTGAGGAAGAGATGACCTCGGTTGTTCCCGAGCACCGGAAACCCGAGACTGTGGGCGACTGGCTCGCATGGAAACTCGTTCGGATCTGTCGGTAGGTAACTACCCATGGGGGTTTTCCCATACATATTACCTCTCCAAGTGTCTTGCAGACACTGGAGCAGACGCAGAAGCACATATAGTTCTAACATCAAGCAGATGGGGTACCGATATAGCGACGGGCATACGTCCGGAACAGCAAGTTGACAAAAACCACCCGACGACCGCGACCAGTGCCGATAAACCTTTGACAGAAGCCCAATGGGTACGTCCTATGGAGTCCTGCGAGTACGAAATGGAAGCACATGCTAACCAAATATCACAATCCATATAGCTAGTCCGCTTCATCTTCCTGGAATCCATCGCCGGCGTTCCCGGCATGGTAGCCGGCATGCTCCGGCACTTGCACTCTCTCCGGCGCCTCAAAAGAGACAATGGCTGGATCGAGACTTTACTCGAAGAGTCCTACAACGAGCGAATGCACCTGCTCACCTTCATGAAGATGTGCGAACCGGGTCTTCTCATGAAGACGCTCATCCTGGGCGCGCAGGGCGTCTTCTTCAACGCCATGTTCCTCAGCTACCTAATTTCCCCCAAAATCACCCACCGGTTTGTCGGCTACCTCGAGGAGGAAGCCGTGCATACCTACACGCGGTGCATCAGGGAGATTGAGGAAGGGCACTTGCCAAAGTGGTCCGATGAGCGGTTTGAGATCCCGGAGATGGCGGTGAGGTATTGGCGCATGCCGGAGGGGAAGCGGACGATGAAGGACTTGATTCATTATATCCGCGCGGACGAGGCGGTCCATAGGGGCGTTAATCATACGCTGAGTAATTTGGATCAGAAGGAGGACCCGAATCCGTTTGTGAGCGATTATAAGGAGGGCGAAGGCGGGAGGAGACCGGTCAATCCGGCGTTGAAGCCGACAGGGTTTGAAAGGGCGGAGGTCATCGGTTGATCTGGGGCGGAAGGTTTTGACAGATGGATGTGGTTTGGGTTTATGAAGCCAGGCGTTTTTGGACCAAGTTGTATTGGGCGTGTAAGATATCCCACTCTCTTTGTTGTTTGTGGCGTTTTGGTAGGTTGGGCGTGTTATATATCCCACTCTCTTTGCTGTTTATGGCGTTTTGGTAGAATGATACTGGATTCTTTCTGTGCAGCTGTTCACTGTTCGAAAGTGTGTTTACGTACTTCAGATCTTCATCCCGAAAGTCGTGGTCTCTTAAAGAAGCGGCATATCGGCGACAAACCTGATATGTCACTTTCCACTTCTCATATCGTCCTTCGAATAACTATCTGGTCCGAGTGCATATTGCAGACTTCTACCAAATACATGAAGATGAGTTGATCGTGCCCATTTGAGTTCGAGCAAGGATCATGTGCTCAGCCATGATCAACTGAAAATATCATGATGGTATGTTGACGTATAGGATGATAGCTCAAGACCTTCCACTGGAGTGTCTATATTTACACACGTTTAGGCATCCTCGAAAGCAAGCGAAGAATGATGCAACAATGGTATCTTGGAGCGATATATCGGTGTCAATGGGACGATAAAACCGAGCCCGTCATACTGGTGTCAAATGGCTCGAGGAAGAAACTGAAGGTCGTGGAATGAAATTGCAGGGTTGTGGCTGTGTACAAGCCACTGGAGTGCAATTTGTTAGCGTGGTGAGCTTTTGGTAACAGATCTTGCCGGAGATGTCACCATAGGCTGATAGCGCTGAGGACTGGACCCACCAGAGGATAGAACCGACGGGATGGATACGACTGCAAGTGGAAGCTAGATCCAGAATAGGAACATTTCCAGGACCCGGACGCTGAGGCTGAGCACCGCGATGGACGGCATATGCCCAGATGGATAAGGTACTGTATTCTGATCCGCAGCGGCGTGTTTCAGAAAAGCTGGTGGCCCAAGTGCCCTGGCATCCTCAACGGCATGACAAGTTCACGATGCCGAACGAAGAATACCACGGCACTCTCATTTGCCCTGGATATCTGGTTCTCACAGTGCAGTGGCAAACCTGTCTTGGAGATTGGACGGCCCCAATCTCGACATGTGAGTGGTCCGCTGACGAGAAGATATCTCCTCACTAGGTAAGAATCTGGAACGGTTGTGTTGCAATTTCACTCATGACACTGAGGTTCACAACGATGACAGCGAGATCCAGGCATGCCAGGACAGGCCACAGTGCTGTTGACACCTTTCCAGGCTCTGTGCCTGTGAGTGGACGGAATGCGAACCGGCAGATGGAAGGAGTCCAGAAAGACAGGACAGATCATCAATGACATTGTTCCCGTCGTTTAGGGGTTCATGCCGAGGGATTCTCGCATTCATTTGGGGGGCAGTCAGTGTCGCAAAGAGAAGAATGAAGAACAACAACAGGAATTTGGGCATCAATGAATCTGATTGACTTAGTTTTATAAGCTCCGTACCTCTACACTAGTGTACCTCTTTAAGGCAGCCCCACCGAAAGCAGAGTGGGTCTACTCAACAGCAGCCTTACGAACGAACCCAACCATTCAGAGAACTGGCAGCGTCTGAACCCCAATCACCCCAAGTGTCTGTCCCTGGGTGCCATGACCCCGCGATTGTGGTTTCGTGCCTGAAGTGGAAGCCGAGAAAGAAGCAGCAAAAGCTTCACAACCTTCGATTCCCGATTTCCCCTTCAATCTCGACTCTTCCCGAGTCCAGCCCAGGTCACGGCTGTCACGGTGTCATCGGGGCAAACGAAGCAGAGGACGGACCAACAACAATATTCATACAAACATAACAACCACCGCATCCCCCAGCATCCGTTCACTCATCACTCGGCTAACTGGGCTCCTGGGGTCCTCCACTATTCGTCCTCCAAACGCAACAAACTTGTGATCCCCTTTCGTCGTCGGGTCAAAGGGTCCATCCAGTCCACTCCAGGTAGCCAGTCCAGTCCTCCACGCAACCACTTAAACTTCCTCACCATCACAGTCCGAGGCACACAGGCGCTTAACACGGCAACTGTTACCTACTCTTTCGTCATCCCGATCATCGAGACGTGCCCTGTCTCAACCAACACTGCACATCCAGTGTAGCTTTCAATTTGAACCTTTCCGCAGCCCAGTACTCGAGCCCAGAAATAGGCCCCGTGTTCCATCATTTGGTCCTAGTCGTCCGATCCCGCACACTGCTCACGAAGCTATTAGGTAGTCGGTTCGGCTTGCCGGTGTCAGTCCCATCACTGACTGGTTGACCTGGTGTTCTCTGGTGTCGCAAGCTTCCATGTAAGCACAGCCCCAACACACCCACGCACCTAGCGCACTGCCACTGTCCCGAAAGGCTGACTCGAGGGAAACTGCCTCACAACTCGCAGCGCTTCTAAAGACAGAAACACCACACACTCTCAATCCCGTCCGCTTGCCGGCTACCAACGCGATCCCCATGGACCAACAGTATACCGACGCCCGTGGCCGATCGCTTTCGGCCGCGTCCACCGGCGGAGGACAGGTCCACGATCAACAGCAACAGTCTCATATAAGGAACCACTCGCCGTCTCCCGCTCCCTTTCCCAATTCGAACGATGGCGTCAACACCGGTTTGGGACTCGGCCTTATCGATCCCTCTGCCTCACAGCCTTTCCAACCTGAATTCTCCTACGGCGGCCCCAACCCGTTCCAGCAACATTCGCCCTTTTCTCAGCCTGGTTTGGATTTCAACCAAGGTTACACAAACCAATTAGAAAGTCAGGACAACTCGTTCGGTGGTCTGTCGCAACCCGCCTATTCTCCGAATCTCATGGCGTCAAACTTTGGCGACGCCGACTACGGCCTTTTCCCCACGACCACAACCGCGGGCCAGTTCAACGGATCGCTTTTCGTAACCGATAACCAGTCCATGAACAATTCGGATCCAAACATGATGGCCCAAGGCTCTCACAGCCCGGAGCCGCCTCATCTGCTCAGTCCCGAGATGAACTCTCCGGCTTTTGCCCAGGGCCGTTTCCCCATGACAGCAGGAAGGCATTCGCGCAATGCGTCTCTGGGTCCAGAGGCTGCTCTTCTTCCAGGACAGGACTGGAGCCATATGCCTCAGTTCCAGGGCCACCGACGCTCAGCCTCGGAGCTTAGCGATGTCTCCTCGGTAGCCCATTCGCCCAACCTTGGCGGATTGGACAGCTTCGACCCGATCGAGAATAACCACTCGCCTCTTCAAGGGCCGCAGGCCGATGCCCTATACAATCAGTTGAACGGGATTAGCAACTTCAGTCTTTCCGACGACCACATCGGCAGGAGTCCGTCACACAGTCCTGCGGTCTCTCCTCGTATCCATCCCCAGCAATCACCGGACGAGATCGATCCGAACCAACCTAACCATTTTATGCTACACACACCAGCAAACAGTTTTGGTCCGCCAGCGACATACATGCAGCCGCAACAGGAGGCTTTCCCGCAACTGTCACTGGACGACCCATCTGGTATGCAGGCCCAGCAGAGCATGCCAGCTCCTCCGGCGATCAACATCGATTTCGCTCCAGCGCCCGCTAAGAACGGGCTTGATCAGCCCAGCAACCTGGACAATAATTCACTAGCCCTACCAAACAGAGGTACGTAGCCTAGAAATAATGCGAGGGGAAACGGGACATTAACTAATGATATGGTACTAGCTCGAGGGCGGATGCGACCACGAGCGGTCACGGACCCTTTTAACAATGGCGGTTACCGGTCTCCTTCTCCTTCGGGAGGCCTTTCGCCGAGCTCGGCTGCGGACCTCAGACCGTCAAGCGCGCGTTCACTTTCGCCCATGGACCGTTCCGGAGCCGGCTCTATTAATAGCAGGAGACGCCAGTCTACGTCGTCAGTACCCAACAACGTGATTGCACTTCGTCTTGCCGACCCCAACTACAATGGCTCTGGGGAGAATGGGGGTGGTCCGAGAAGGGCTCAGAAGCACCCCGCTACTTTCCAATGCAAAGTATGTCCCAAGCGCTTTACCAGGGCGTACAACCTGCGCTCCCACTTGCGTACACACACCGATGAGAGGCCCTTCAAATGTACCGTCTGCGATAAGGCTTTCGCGCGCCAGCACGATCGCAAGCGTCACGAAGGTTTACACTCGGGCGAGAAGAAGTTCATATGTAAAGGTGAACTTCCTGTTGTTGGTCAACAGTGGGGCTGCGGCCGAAGATTTGCGCGGGCGGATGCTCTGGGTCGCCATTTCCGGTCGGAGGCAGGAAGGATATGTATCAGACCTCTTCTGGAAGCCGAGAACCGCGAACGGCAACGTCAGTATGCTGAGGCAATGCAGAATGCAGCCCAAGGCATGATGCAACACCAGGGCGGTATGATGATGTCGCCCGGTATGGACCCCAATGGCGAGTTCCAGATGGACCCCTTTGTGCTCCCGCAGGCGCTGTTGGCACAGTATCCTGCCCTGGCCCTCCTGCCCGCTGGGCCTGCTGCCATGGGTGATGGAGCCGGCTTAGAAGAGGATTTGGGAAGTAATTATGAAGCTAGCGACTACGATGATGTCGAGGAGGGAGGCTATGTTAGTGGTCCAGGGACAGGGTTCGGGCCCGGAAGCATGCAAGAAGGGTATGGGGAGTTGGGTTATGCGAGTGACTACGGCGGCCGTTAGGCAAGGCGTCGCAAGTTTTCAAGTGAATAAGTAATCCTCCAGGAACAGAGAGGGCGTTGGGTGGTATATTCTTTTTGCCGCTGAAGTTCAATCATTGTTTGGGTGAGATGAGCTTGTACAGTGCTGCGCGGTCTGGTTATCTTTGTCTTATACATACACTTGTCTGTTTGGATACTCTTATTTCCAGCGTTTTCACAATTCCTGTTTTATTTAATTGGGTTTATTCTTGGCTATGCGCGAATGTTGAGCGAACACAAGGAGAGATTGTCTGATGCGGCTAAACCAATGCCGCACTATGAAGATTTACTCCTTGTTGTTCATATAGAGTTGTCGAATCAACCAACTGCAATACCGATACCTTTGCAGGCATTAATATGAAGAGCTTCATCGGCGTCCTCCATCAGTCGACTTCATCATTCGTGCTGATAGATCAAGTTCATATTTAATACGACTGGTAAACCCGTATTCACTCCCTTATTCCCTAAAAGTAGTCTTATTGAGACCTCGGCCCGAGTTATGCAATGACTACCGCCCCGAATATCATCACTGGTCACAAAACCGCCCATATCATCGCACATCAGCACTATATCACCATCACCATCCATCTCTCTCATCAAGTCTGCTGTATCTCCTGCAACAGCGTCCTCCCCCTGCCCGTCCCCGACGCCGCCCCAGACCCCTTGGACGACCTCAACTCCTCCATCCAATCCGCCACCACCTGATCCACCACCCTTTGCAAAACCTCCTGGTGACCCTTTTCGAACCTGGCCTTGACAAAAGGGCGCACGATGGCCGGACACTCGACTGTGGCGATCTCGACTAGTTCGTACTCGTAGTTTTCGATGCTCGTGCCGGTTACTTTGTTGATTAATTTTGTGCCTGTTGGCTTGGATCTGCTGTTGTTGGGGTGGGTGTTGGCGAGGTCGTCGGGGCCGCCTTTTCGCAGACCAGCTCGCAAGCCTTGACCTAACCCAGCTTCTTCCTGTCCATGCCCATCCCCTTGTGCCCCTGCTTTCCCTTGACCGTCCGTCTGATCGGATTGGGGCCTCTTCGGCCGATACCGATGCCGAACCTCATAACTACTCCTCACCACCACCCCCGCCTGCGCGACAGCCTTACACCGAACTCCATACCCGAAACTCTGAAAGGTACAAGGCACTGCAACCTCCTTATTGCCCAGTAATGAACCGCCGCCGAGCCATTCCGGAAGGGGGAGAAGAGGCACGGAGTCGGTGATGAGGTAGGAGGCGGGGTTGTAACCGTCGGGCCCGGAGGGTTGGAAAAATTGGGG
>HF970850.1:16046-29515 GCA_000604205.2 Neurospora africana FGSC 1740
GCCTGGTTTGGGAAGTTCTTCTGCTGCGGCCGCTACGCGGAGTTGATGATGGGCAGGGGAGAGAGGGGGCGCCTTTTGATGCTCTCTGCCCGAGATGAAACTGAATGCGCTGCGGTCGGAAAGGTTGCTTCCCGTGCGATGGTCGCTGCCTGCGCGGGAGTCTTCCGAGATATCCACCATGCTCCTACTCAGTGGGTTGGAGGCCATAGACTTGGTAGACTTGTTCGAAGCTCGGCGGGCAGGTGATGTTACCACACGCGTTGCTGCACTAGTAGGTGATATAGGCTGGTGCGTGGCAGCCTCGAGCGAAGCAGCGGTAGCTGCCCGGTGAGTGGTGGTCACGGATCCATGCCGGCTGATTTTAGCGGCCAGCACGGCGTCCGCCACGTCCACATCAGTCTTCCAGCCCCGGACTTCTGGGTCTTGAGATTGCCCCTGCTTTGGAGAGAAGGACAGGACCTCAGGTGGTGGTAAGCCAGGGCTCGACTTCTCTTCATGCATGCTCCCGCCGCTTCCGCTTCCACTGCTAGTTGGCGGATATGACGTGCTGGCCACAGCTCCTGCCCGTAGTACGCTTCCTGCCGGAGTAATGAATGGATCATCGTCATACTCGGGGCTGATTAGCCGCCCGGACGCCCCTAGATCTCCTCCATCTTTTTCGTTGTATTCGTCCTCTTCGTCTGCTTCCTCGTAGATGGGGTGGATCCCATTAGGATTCACATTCCCTCTTCCAGGCAGCGGCGCGAAGTCCATACCATTGGTAGGGATATAGAGGCCCCTCGCGTTGCGCAACCTGCCGACTCCGGACCCGGTGCTATTAGCAGCCGGCGGACCGGATGGCTGGTAGTGACCTGGTTGACCAACGACTTGATACCCACCACTCAGAGACCGGGTGCCCTGCCCATTCGAGTCGCTGTTTGTGTTCCAGGGAAACTGGAAGCCAAAGCCGCTGCTTCTTTGCTCGGCCATTTCATTGTCGTAATTGGTGTAACTGGATGGATTCTCGCCCCAGTCACTGATGCTATGCCTGATGCTACCCCTAAAACCTGTGCCGTAGACACTAGGGGCCATGCCCATGGACAAGCTGCGAAGAGTTTGGTCGCGCTGGGCCCGGCGGCGTTGTCGTTGGCGCCATAAGCAGAAAAGAATTGTGAAGATGATAGCCACGAGTGGAACTCCGAGACCGAGAGCCAACCCAAGTGTAAGACCGATATTTTGGCCGACCTTGTTAGAATCAGGTGGATCATTTGTGGTAGGAGGGATATCGACGGTCGGATTGCCATTCGAATCCGGTCGCGGGTTAGTATAGGTTGTCAACCAGGACTGAGACGTTATGTTGAGGAATCTCGGAGTGTTCATGACAGTAGTCGACTGTCGTTTCTCGAGGTTGCTGCCATTGGTGATACCTGTCAAGGAGTTGAGCCATCTCTTGGCCTTTGCCTTGGAAGAAGCTGCCTTTGGCGGTTTGATTTCCCACCCTCCGTAGACCATCATTACGTTCCCTGGCAGAACCACAGCACCATGGCCATAGAGTCCCTCTCCTTCTCCAAATATCTGTGTGCGATCGTCCTCCGGAATCTCCCACCTCCAATCATCATAACTTGCCCCGATCTTGATTACTACAAGCTGTGGCTCCGCCGGTTGCGACACATCCCCTACCCAGCCTCCTAAAATGACCAAGCTGCCTCCATCCTCACTGAGCACGGTCGTGTGTCCCGACCTGCTATCCACAGTCGTTACTGCCCTCTTTTGCTTCAATTTCGGCCGATTTTGGTGCACGTTCAAGACAACCAAGTCCGCCTGTCCGCTGCCAGATGACGGCGCGGCTGCTTCTTCTGCAGGTGGATTAATCGACACGAAGCTCCACGTCTCTTCCGGTAGACTCCAGATAGCCGCGGTACTCATGTTGACAAACGCATGCTGCGTGTGTCCGCCCAGCAGCACATGAGACGTCTGCTGTGTTACGATGCCGGATCTGTTCGTGATACTCGGCGTCAGGGCGGTGAAAGTGAAGCCTGCTTCCGGGATGGGAGGGCCGCCCAGTTGGGGGTTGGAGATTGTGAAGTCGGTTCCATCGCTGTTATTTTCCGGCTCAACAACGTCACCTTCGTCGTCGCCCCCGGGAGATGGATTGATTGAAGGCGTCGCTACAGAGGAGTCTGAAGAAAGAGATGAGATCTTGAGCATGCGGTTCGAGTAGTGCGCTGATGCCTGCCATGTCGAGACTGTAGAGTTGGCAAAGGGGCACATGCCGCCGTAGATGTAAATGACGGGATCGGAAATGGTGGGGTAGATTTGTGATGAGAAGGAGAGCGAAGAGCCGAGGAGGTAGGGGATTCCTGGTCCTGTCTCTATACTGCTCTTGAGGTTCTGTTGAGTACTGTACTTTATCCAGACGCCCTTTGCGTCACCGTCTTCCTCGAAGGAGGGAGTGTAACTCCATACCGCGGGAGCAGCATCCTCGTCTCCATACCCTGACGCGCCTCCAGCGGCACAGTCACCTGCCAATACTGCCAAAGTGCCATTCTCTAAAAATGTTGGCGCAAATCCGCTCGTCTTCGACTTGGTAACGAAAGGCAGGCCGGAGGTTAGTGTTATCGGCTTGAAGGAATCGGCATCCAGCGTCGACGAGGTGTTGATGGCGAGCAAGTCAACGCCGTTGTTGTCCGCATTAGGGGTAAATATGTATGCGAGTCCTTGATTGGCCGAGTTACTGGAGAGAAGTGACTGAGACCCGGAAAGCAGAATGGTAGTGGGCGTGTAGGGAAGCGTGATCGCGGCCACTGGCGTTGCTGCTGCTGCCAGGGTGGCCAAGCAGAAGTATGTGGTGAGTGAGGTCCGGTGTCGTCGATGTCCGGTATGTGATGTTGTCGTAGGTTGCCGGGATGGCGATGTTTCGGACCTGCTTGGCGATGACGGCGCTAGTCGAGACCCGGATCGGTGTCGGGACTGGGGCCGGGGCTGGGGCCGGGCCATGGTTTGGGTGCCCCGGAAGATGATGATTGGCGGGGAAGGAAGTGCCCGGACGCTGCAGCCCTCAAAGTGTCGGGTTCCTCCTCCCGTTTGCTCTTTCCTCGTCGTCGACGTCGTTCTCGAAACCGTTAGGGAAAGGACGACTTGACCATTGTTTCCTCCCGGTCCTTTCTTTCGTTGGCTACCTACGGTTTCACCTTCCGTGTTTCCAGATGTCTGGCTTGGATCAATAATTGCTTCCTTCCTTCGTCACCAGTTCGCCGTTTGTCCGATTATGACGGAATGCTGTCTCGTCCCAAGTACCGTAGGTAGGTATGAAAGTTGAATAGTCAAATGTTGAGGTCCCCACTTCTTTCCCCTTCTCGAAGGCAGCGACCGAAAACAACGAATGCAGAGACGGGGAGTTGGAATGGAGAACGAAACGTGGAGTTTTGGAGATAAGCGCAGACTAAAACCGGGCTCGCTGTAGGTACCAGAATTTCCCCGCAGAGGGTAGCAGCTTGCTTGCTTTCCCGCGTTGCTTGATGTGCTGGTAGTGCGAGTGATATGGGTCGAAAAGGAGTCTTGCAGTGGTCTTTCGTAAGGCTGAATGTCAAGTCAAAGTGAAGTCAACGGTCGATGATACATTCCATCACCCGTCAACCAGTTAGAAATGAAGAGGAAGGACCCTTGCCTGCCTCGACCGATTGCACTGCAGCGATGGCCCAGGATCCAGACCGCACAACAAGGAGGCTCTGAAAGAACAAGCGGCGGCAGTAATTGGGGTGGAGATAATAGGGCAATGTTACGGTGTGAAGAAAATAGAACTGATGGAACTGTCCACCAAAAGATCCGGTCAACAATTCCTCTCGGGCGCCTTGGTCGCCCTTCGTCGACGGACTTTCTCTCACCACCTGAGGAAGCCAGCCAGGTTCCAGTGGAGCTGGACGGTTGAAAGAAGGGAGGCTGGTAAAGCCGGGCTGGGCGGCGCCGCGGCTGGGGGGGTGTGGTTCTACACTAGCTCCGCTGCAAGTACGCCCAGAATCCAGAAATCATGATCCTGCTAAATCAACAATAACCGAATTTGGCCCTCCCATTGGTCAGTTTTCCGCGACGGGAGGCTCAGGGAGGGGCTGCGCAAGAGGTCCAGGGCGCGCCCAGTCCACCAGTCTCGTCGTCGAATCCGGAATCTGTCACAATCGCAACCGAGTCCCATTGATGCGTGCGCGGTGGACTTGTTTTTCTAGTGTACACGGGCGGTTGGGAGGAAGATAGTTGGCAGGGAAACAAACAGTGGGACAGCTGAGCTTATCGCTGGGATCACCAACCGGAGAATAAACAAAAAGGGGGGGAGGGGTGGATGGAGACGCAGGATCAAGAGGGGTGATCCTCGTCACTTCACATGTTTACTAGACCAGCCAGATCGGGATTGTTAATGTCAGCTTAGTGCCAGTCAGGGCCAGTGACACACGAGACAAAACCGACGGCCGTTCTTAAACCGAGTAACATGAGGAAAAGTACGATTCATCTCTTTATGAGACACGTCTTTCGCCCTTGGGGAGATGGTGGCAGCGTACGAGACCACACCTGGGGTTGTGACAAGTGTTACACCTCCCAGATGATGACCTGGGACAAGGGAAGAAACGAAATGATTTCAGCTCGTCTTACGTCTAAACCAAGCAGAAACAATATCCATCAAGCCAGAAAATACACCACCGTGTTGAAGGCAAATCCGTTGTTACATGCTCAATCGATAATACGGACGTGCACTTTACCCTTGACCAAGCCAACTCCAGACAGGAAAAACAGTACCGCGAAAGTCAACAACCAAAGAACAACCTCCAACACTATTACAACCGCCAAAGGAGCCATCTACGCGTCTCAATCCACACCCATCTCATCCTCCCCATCCGAGACATCATCCACACCCAGCATCAAGCTATCCCTCTGCTTCGTCAACTTCGACACCTTACTCTTCATCTCCTTCTTCCACTCCTTCAGCTCCATCACCAACCTCTCCGCCTTTTCCGCCCTCTTCCGCAACGTCTCCGCCTCCTTCTTTGCCTCCACCTCCCCTTTACCCACACCATTCAACAACACATCCCTCGTGTGTGACAACCTCTCCATCTCCGCTTTCAGGGTACGGATCTGCTCTTTCTGGGATCCCATCTCGGAGTGCAGATCCAGATTCTCCTGCTTGATCTTGCCCGCCTCGCGCAGCTTGCGGTTGTACTTCATCTCCAGCTCGGACGCGCGCGGCGGGTAGCGCGGCTGCACGGTGGCCATGATGGTCGGCTGGGTTTCCAGGAGGCGCGTGTGCTCGACGCCCGGGTGGACGGCGTGGGCGGGCACGACGAAGAGGACGCCCTTGCCCGAGTTGGCAAGGCGGTAGTACCGCGTGGTGACGTCCACTTGCACGATGCCCCGGCTGAAATAGGCGCCGATGAGGTCTCCGTCTACCTTTTCCATCTGGTCGAAGAGGCTGTTGCCAGTGCCGTCGTCAGCGCCGGCACCAGTCTGTGGGTTCTTGTGCCACATTTCTTCCCCGACCGCACCGTTTTTGCGCCAGACTCTCTCCTTGGCCTGCAGGACCGCCTCGCGCTTGTCGAGGAGGCTGTGGATGTACTCGTAGACGTCATCTCCGGAGTTGACGAGGATGTACTGGTCCTGGGGGTAGGCCACCACCCGGCCTGTCCGGCCGTCGGGCCCCAGCTTGCCGAGCACCTGGTGCGGAATGGCTGCTTCGCCGGCCAGCGCGTCGAGCGCGTTGCCGTAGCTGCGCTCGAGCTCGTGCATGCGTGCGACGAGGTGCTGCGTGAAGAGAAGCCATTGGCCGAGCAAGGTGGTGCGAGCGTGTTGGAGCTCTTCGGTGTCATGGTCCGCGTCGGTGGGGAGCACGCTCAGTAGACCGCCCGTGGCAGTGTACTCGTGGTCGAGGCGCTCCAGGCAGGAGTTGGTGTGGATAAGCAGGTTTTGGAGGTTGGAGTAGGGGCGGAGTTCCCTTGGCTGGTCTTCCTGGCCGGTGGTGGTATTGGAAGTTACCGGGGGCGAATGGTGCTGGATCTGGGTCAGGGGGCAGTGGTAATCGGTGCCGTAAACCTCATTGCGCCCACGGACTTCGTTGATCAGCGAGACAAGGGGCTTGTGATGGTAGATATCGTCAGTGTGGTAAGGTGTGCGAAGGTCGTTGAGGAAATCGAAAGCTGAGTTGAGTTCGAACTTTATGGCGAGACCGTCGTCGGCCGATAAGGCACTGGTCTTGCCCTTACCCTTGGAACCTCCCTGGGCGAAGTCGCTGCTGGCGGAAGTAGCGCCATCAACTTGAACCTCGGCGACCTTGACATCTGGCTGCAGCATTTGGATGAGGGCACAGAGAGATTGGGTATGTTGCTTCAATGCAAGAAGCGTGGGCGGAATACCATGCGTGGAGAGATAACCACAGTTGATATGGCGGAGTAGCTCGCTCTTGACGTCCTCATCGTTGATTCGTGACCACTGCGACATGTAGGGAAGCGCATAGTCCGTTGCTTTCACGTAGCCCTTTAGTCCTCGGTTTTCATCTTCTTCGTGGTCCGCCAAATGAGCGGCCACGATTTTTCGGCCTGGTGGTGTCATGATTTTGGGAGATTGATGATGTTGATTCTGGTGGCGATGATAACTGGCTCTCCTTGCTCCGCAGTCTGAATGGTGATGAAGTTGAAGTTGAACAACAAGTTTCTTCTGAAAAGGCGATCACCCCCTACCATAAGTTGTGCCTTTTCTTCCATTGCCATTGGGATGGTTCATTGTCTCTTTCGTCCATACAGGCCAACAAAGAGCCGCAGTCCTTTGCGATGTGAACGAGGCATTGTCTGACAGAGCTATCCGATGCCAAATGCAGCTGTAACAAAGAAAGTAGAAATGGAGCTGTAAAGAATAAAGAGACGACGGAAACAGCAGAGAAGCTTGCCATCATATGCTTTGTTAGTGTTCAAAGGGAGCCGGATCTGTGAGTTATGTAAGGGATACACTCGAACCCCGTGAGGCGCCCAGGCCCGTTACCAGATAACCACATCATTATTCCGGGCAACTTCCACGATGTGATTTCAAAGACTCTGATTGTGGTTTCCTCGGTATCTCAGCGACCCGTTTTTCCGCATTGTCGTGCGTTAAGTCACTCAGGATGCTGAGACACTTGTGCCAACTTCACTTTGCCGTTGTTTAACTGCAAGTCCAAATGCCGTTTGACATATATTGAGACATCTTTCCATAGCCATCCATCTCGGTGTAACCCATTATCGAATCTTGAGAGATGCTGTGTCCTCAAGTGTTACCGATCGCTAGCTTTGGGGGACTGCAGCCCAGTCATGACACAACTGTTAAGCACTCTGACCAGTCTGGCTCGAATCTCGATCCCTGAGCACCAAGGCGATGTGAGACATTCCATGATAGTGGCATAGCCGCAGGCTGCTGTCGTGAAGCACTCGTCGTCGAGGTCTTGTCGAAACCGCCCATGTCGCTTCAGGACCTTGGGTATGTTGATACCGAGTGCCGCAGATATGTCGCCGGCCTTGTTCGCAAAAACGGAATCGTTTCCGTTTGTACTCCCGGGCCATCTTGCCAAAGGATCCGAAAGCGGGGCCCACGACCACGAGGTAGGTAATCTCAAAAACTGTGGAGCTTGGATTTGCGCACCCTTGTGGCCTGACCGGTTCACTTTGTCGCATTTGTCGCAGGCCACGTCATGCACAAGAAAGAAGTGGAAGTTCGGAAAATGGAGAAGACAAGATGGCAAATCTGTCGCATCCAAAATAAAAAGTCGAACGTTCCTTCGGCTTCCTGGAGTTGAGTGAGAATTCTATCGCGATGCGGACAAATCATGAGACTGAAGAAAAGAAGAAAAAGATTCAATATCCAATTTCCTACCGTGTCATCCAGTGGCTTTCGACGCGGTCGTGCATGCTCCCAATGGACCATCACAGCTGAAAGCTGCAGTAGCGCGGGGTGCGAAAGCGGAGCTCTCCGCCGACATGGAATTGAGTGACAACAGTCTTCTCCAATCACGAGTCAGCATCTCATCTAATTCACATTGACCATTCCCCTTTTGATTCTCATCAGATGCAGATGGCAGGCAATGACGGTGACCGACGGCGACGGCAGCGGCGGGAGATGTTTCATTTCTACACTACCTCGATATCGGTGAGTGGGTTGTCCCGGATGATTGCCCTTCAGATTGACAAGAATGACAGAGCCAGACGGTCGGTTCTGAAACAAATAGTTTACTGTTTCGGAAACACTGGTTGCACATCGCTCTTTCACCATGGTTCCAACGTAATTGTCTAGCCGTGACAAGTGGTTGAGTTGATGAGGGAAGCGCTCACGGCTTTCGGCACCCCGGTGATGAGAGCCAATGTCGGTCGAGCGCTATCATTTCTGCTCTCATCTGGGCTCTTCGTTGTTTGCTGCCTTTTAGCGTACTCCGTCAGAGGCTGAAATGACGGGCGCAGGCTCAGGTTGGCATGGGTCACCTCAGTGGGAGGCAGTAAATTTGCATGGCTGGCAAGGGGCAGGATCTCGAGGTTGGGTTCACGATTGCGGTGATCTAGACCGTGCCTGCCATCCCTGCTCAATAGTGGGCACTGCTTGGCTTGGCAACTAAATAGCTCCAAGTACCGGCTGCTTTGGCTAATGATGAGCGTTCCTTGCCGCCATACGCCCCACACGCACCGAGCTTGATCAAATCGTCGGGAACGAAGCAACCACTACACAGTACACTACGTGCAGACTTTCAGCGTGTTGCGTCATTGGAGCCTCTCCTTTCTCTTGGGATTTTCTTCTTTGGCGACTGAAACTTTATCATGGCAGGAGCTCGATGCTATGACAGAAGGCGCACACAAAGAAGAAATGGAGGAAGCTTGGCCTCATCATTGGGCGTCCGACATGATGTCAAATGCCCAATTCCTTTAACATGCTTGGTGATTCTGACCCTGTGTTGATTGATAGTGTCCAAGCTCTTGCTCCCTTGGATCATTACGTCCTTCCGCTTCACTTTCACCAAGTGGGCATTTTGCAGTCCTTGTCGACCCTTTTACATAAGTACCCTTGGGACATTGAAGGCACAGCGCACATTGCCGATGCGTATTGCTTTTTGCGCTTGCGTGCGCTGGAAACGTTTGTGCCGTGCGCCCGTCACCCAATTCCCATGTTTCTCAATCAACAAGTCAGACAACCTAAAGTGAAGCCAAGCACGGCAGTCCCCGTTTCAGCAATAGCGTGAGTCCATTCCGCAGTCCACTATCTACCCTAACGCTTATCCACATGGCCTCCCCCCCGTTTTTCATTGTTTGTGAACCCTCAAAAAGGTCACATCTCAACCCGCCAGGGACACTCGAAAGCTGATCTCTGGAATCGGTGTACTTAGTACCACTACCAGAGGCAACCAGAGAGATACACGGGTGTAACCTTCTTGACCACCCAGAAGCTGCCCTGTCCTGGTTCCTTGCTTCTTCTGTCTGCAACCTAACGACGTAAATGCCCAGCCCTCCCTTCTCCTCCTCCCTGGTCCCATCACTATCCCGTCACTCCCACTTTTTTTTTTTCTTTCCCCTCCCTCGTCTTCACTTTTTATCCATACGACCCTTCTTCTAACAACTCTTGACCTGCAGTGGCCCAACCCTACCCAGTCCCAGCTCCCTCTGCTGGTGAGCTTCACGTTAACAACCAACTACACCGAACTCAAAACACCAGATCGAAGAAACGAAATACCTACATTTAATATCTAAAGCGGGTTATCCTGCGAAACCGCCAAAATGAGCGACATACCTAATGACACCGCCAATACGGATGAGGCCCTGACACCGGTATCGCTGTCGGGTAGGTCTAAAAAAAAAAGTCGTCTAGAGTAAAGGGCAACGAAACTAACTATGGACCAATGTAGGCATGGTTTCGACCTTGGTCCCGATCCTCATCACATCTGCAATCTACATAGCGGTCTTCTTGGTTTTGCGCAAGAGCAACCGAAGATACTATGCTCCCAGAACCTACCTAGGCAGTCTGCGAGAGAATGAACGATCACCAAGCTTATCAAATGGCCTATTCAGCTGGTTCAAGGATTTCTGGAAGATACCCGATGTTTACGCCCTTCAGCACCAGTCGCTCGACGCGTACCTTTACCTCCGCTACTTGCGCATGGCCGTTACCATCTGCTTCGTCGGTTGTTGCATCACCTGGCCCGTCCTTTTCCCCGTCAATGCCACCGGCGGTAATGATTTGCAACAGCTGGATATCTTGACTTACGGCAACATCAACCGCGACACACAATACAACCGCTACTATGCCCACGTCTTTATTGGCTGCATCTTCTTCGGTTTCGTCATGTACCTCATCATGCGAGAGTGCATCTTCTACATCAACCTTCGCCAGGCCTTTCTGCTCAGCCCTCTTTATTCCCAGCGCATCTCATCCCGTACCGTCCTCTTTACTTCGGTCCCAGAACCCTATCTCGACGAGCAAAAGCTGCGCAAGGTCTTCGGCGCCTCCGTCAAGAATGTGTGGATCACAAGCGAAACCAAGGAGGTCGACGAACTGGTCAAGGAGCGTGACAAGGTTGCCTTGCGCCTCGAAAAGGCCGAGGTCAAGCTGATCAAGCTTGCCAACAAGATCCGCCGAAAGGCCATGAGCAAAGGTGCTATCGACGACATTGACAAGCAGGTACCTCTGGATGCCGAGTCTGGCAGCATTGCGGCCCGCTGGGTCCCTAGGAAGAAGCGCCCAACTCATCGTCTTGGACCTTTGGGTCTGATCGGCAAGAAGGTCGACACGATCGACTGGTGCCGCGAGGAGCTTATGCGTCTCATTCCTGAGGCCGAGGCAGCTCAGGACAAGTACCGTGACGGAGCCTTCAAGAAGGTCCCTGGCGTTTTCATCGAGTTCAGGACCCAGGCCGATGCTGAAGGAGCTGCCCAGATCCTGGCCCATCACCAGGGACTCCATATGACTCCCAAGTACATCGGTATCCGCCCCAGTGAGATTGTCTGGAAGTCGCTTGCTATTCCCTGGTGGCAGCGTGTCATTCGTCGCTACGCCGTCTACGCCTTCATTACCGCTATGATTATCTTTTGGGCTATTCCGGTTGGTGTTGTTGGTATTATCAGCAACGTCAACTACCTCAAGACTATCTCATTCCTGAAATGGCTCAATCAAATCCCCAGCCTCATCATGGGCGTTGTTACCGGCTTGCTGCCCTCCGTCGCTCTTTCCATTCTCATGTCTTTGGTTCCGGTCGTCATCCGTATCTGTGCCAAGCTCGCCGGCGAGCCCTCGCTCTCCCGTGTCGAGCTGTTCACTCAGAACGCTTACTTCGCTTTCCAGGTGATCCAGGTGTTTTTGGTCGCTACTGTCGCCTCATCTGCCACTGCCGTCGCGAAGCAAATTTATGAAGATCCGGCTTCAGTGACAAGTCTCCTTGCCAAGAACTTGCCAAAGTCTTCCAACTTCTACATCTCCTATTTCATTGTACAGGGCTTGAGCATTGCGACTTCGGTCTTGACGCAGGTAGTCGGATTTTTCGTCTTCAACCTTCTGTACAAGTTCCTCGCCAATACCCCTCGCGCTCTTTACACCAAATGGGCGAACCTAAGTGCCATTTCTTGGGGTAGCACCTTGCCAGTCTATACCAACATTGTGGTCATCGGTTAGTTTTCCCTGTCCCCATACCATACATGCATTTCACTAACTCATTCGTAGCCCTTGCCTACGCGACTATTGCTCCTCTTATGCTGGGCTGGGCTACAATCGCTATGGGCTTGTTCTATCTCGCCTGGCGCTATAATGTCCTGTTTGTCACGGACACTCAGATCGATACACGAGGCCTCATTTACCCTCGTGCCATCAAGCAGCTCTACACTGGCATCTACCTGGCTGAAATCTGCATGATTGGCCTTTTTGGTGCCTCTGTTGCCCCCGGTCCGCTTGTCCTGATGGTCATTTTCCTCGTCTTCACTGTCCTCTTCCACATCAGCATGAACTCTGCCCTCGACCCGTTGATGTATAATCTTCCTCTTAATCTCCTCGCGGAGGAGGAGGGCCCTCTGCTCGAAACTCCCGTTGACTCATATACCGCAGAGAACGGGGTTGGTGGCGGTCCACGCAGTGACAATAGCCCGACAACTGACGCTAACTACACTGAGAAGGTTCCGTCAAACGGTACCAATGGTGCTCAGAGCCGCGCGGAAGATCCAATCCTTGGTGCGAAGGAAGCCCTTGATGCTGCGAGGCACCAGCCCAACCACATGACGGGCAAGAAACCCAACTTCTTGATCAAATTCCTTAAGCCTTGGATCTACTCCGACTACAATACCCTGCGAGCTCTCCTGCCCAAGGGTGTCCACCTCGATCCGTACGCCGCAGAGGTCGAAAGAGATGCGTATTGCCCGCCCAGTGTCACGTCCGATGCACCGCTTCTTTGGATCCCCAACGATGCCAATGGTGCCGGCGTGTCTCGACAGGAGGTGGAGCACACGAGCCGGGCCATCCCCATCACGGATGAGGGCTGCGAGTTGGATGAGAAGGGACACTTGGTATGGGACCAGGAGGGGACTAGGCCTCCTATTTGGGAGGAGAAGGTCTACTACTAAACGGATATCCATCTTGACTAACGTCTTTTGTCTTTTTTCTTGTTTGAGTCTTGTATCCAGGCTCTCTTCCGTTGGGATATGTGTGGAGGCGTTGGCAACCTAATACCCTGACGCGTTACCTATGGTTCGGATTGGAATCTTGGTCTTTCGAGCTCTTTATACCCGGCATATTGGCCTCCTTACCTAACGAGAAGCATTTATTTTTTTTTTCAACTGATTGTCTGTCCTGTCCTTTGTCTAATCACTACTCTGAGAATCTGTTTGTTGCGCTTGGGGTAAAACAATGGGCGGTATCTGTCGCTGAGAAGAGGTGATTGATGTTCCAAGTTGTTTACTTAATGACATGTTATGACCCGGGGTTAGATACACCTATTTGGTATACAAGTAGGCGGGAAAATCAGAGGAAACGTTATATAGGATAGTACCAATCAGAAAAGGAGTGGTTAATAACTTGTCGTTTCCATTTTCTCAAGTGTTACAATGTAAATTGATACCCCGCTGCAAAGTGGTATATAACTAAAATGCAATTGCTCATGACTGATTCCTCCTCCACCTAAACCAAGCCCCCTTAAGGGGCCGGCCTATCGATGGCCATTTTGACTTCCATACGGATATGGCGCATGCCTAACCAGTCCAACACTATCATCATCCTCTCGTGGCGCTGGCAGAGGATCATAGTACCCGCTGCTCTGGTTTCTGTATACGCTTGGTCGCATACCATGATCCCCATGATACGTCGTAGTACCGCCACCGCCAGTGTAGCGGCCCTCGTAATAATGGTGCTCATCAACGGAAGCAGCAGAGCCGCTTCTTCCTCGGCGTTCATACTCAGCCCTCGGCATCCCTCCCCCCGCCAAATCCAAGCTATCAAAGCTTTCACTCCTCGCCGCATTCGCGCCCCTA
>HF970850.1:31673-43392 GCA_000604205.2 Neurospora africana FGSC 1740
TCGGTTGAAGAGCAAGTGGAAGTCAAGAATGGCACATGACGGACTCCTCCGTTTCCTTCCGCTGCTCTGGATTGCTTGGTGAAATTTCGTTTGTTCCGCAGGATGCTGGCCGAGTACGTAAAAATAGATAAGGGAAGTGGAAGAAGGCAAGAAAGAAAGGAAGAAGAAACAAAACGACGATGATCGTGAAAAGAGTGAGAAAGTGGAAGAAGTGACGGAGGTGGGAGTGGAAAGTGTTTTGTCATTCCAATATCTGAACCCTGCACCGACCGCATAGCCGTGGGACGCGAATCCCATGGCTCCTTCGGACCCATCTTTTGACCTGCTAATTCATGTTCAGCCCAACACCACTATAAATGAAAAGACTGCGCCACATTGAATACGCTCTCTCCAGTCTCCTTCAACCCAACGGGATGGAACGCTCGGGAAGCTTTCCATTTCATCCTTAGTGAGAAGTTGGGATAATCAAGACCATCGCGCTTATCATTTCCCTGCTCGTCCCGCTCGTGTGTCTGCGCACCGAACATCCTCATTCGCTTTTCTTTCTCATACCCAAACCTCAGATGAAACCCGTGTCAATCCATCCTTTCCCGTCCTCTGGCTGCATGCAACCCCCACTGCCTCTCGGATGAGGCGGGGATGGCGGCAGAAGCCAGAAAGAAGTGCGAACTGAAAGACTGACACACCCCTAAAACCCTGCAAGGGTCCATCTTGGCCCCTGAAATTCCCTCTTGCTGATCCCTGTCCCGTCCCTGAATTGCATCGCCAAGAAAACGCCTCAACTGCAAAAGGGTCGGCGAGAAACTTGAGGCTCTCTCGGCGCCAACTACACATGACCACTTTCTCTTGACTCTACATATGCGCTCGCGAGAGGAACCTACACAAATTTGACGCATTACGGATGAACCATTTTCATTATGAACTCTACCGAGTAGTCATCTTCGCTTGACTGGTACTCTATTGCAAACAAAACCCTCCTACGCTGCTCGGTTGAAGCTTCGCTATTATGCTGCACAGGCATCATGGACCTTCACCCAGCCCATGCACTTGCAGCCCGAGCCGCTGCAGACACAATGCGCATCGTGTTGCTGAGTTGTTGACGAGCCTGGATGGTGTCTATATGAATGGACTGTGGCGCCCCAGCTGGAGATCCTGATGACTGAGCGGTCATTGAATTACCAGACGATGGCCCGCTTTGAGGCTGTTGACCCTCGCTGTGTCTGTTGAATAGCCTGGTGAGCCCGCGTGGGCGTCGCTCACCGCCTTCACCATCCCCATCACCTCTACTGTTAAGGCGAGATAAGGCGGCCTGAGATGAACCGGCCTCAGGTAAAGCAGTCTGAAGAAAGCCAGCCTGAGATGCACCAGACTGAGATCCCCCCACCTCCTGATCCGTGATCCGGACGTGCCGGTCTGGGCGGTCTGGGAACAGTTTCTTGACAGCCCGCACCACAATGTTTCGCTTTGATTCACGCCTGGGAAGGGGCGGAAGACCAGGAAGAGGCGGAGGAGCGTGAGGGTGCGGAGGACCGGGCAGGTCCAGTTCTGCTCTGTTGCGCAACTTGTCGAACGGCTTGCGGATGAAGTTCTTCATTTTGCGCATGATTGAACGTTTCTTGGCTCCCTCAGGTGGTGGCTGCTCGTTGTCCTCCGAACCTCGTGCCTCTCTCAACAAAGGTTCCAACTCATCCTCGGGCTCGTTGTCCTCCGAACTTCGTGGCTCTACCAAACGAGGTCTCGACGCCTCCTCCCGCTGAGATGTGTTTTGAAACATAACTGCTGATAGACCGCCCCTGAGTTCGCAAACAGGAGTGGAGTGCCCATCCATAGCCACCATCCGACGATGCCTTCCCAACATCTTCTGAGCCGAGAGCCTCTTCTAGTAGCCGTAACCTCCTTTCTTCCCGTTTCCACTGTTTTCATCACCTTCCATCACTCCGTCTAGGCTGCCGCCAACTTGGTCCCCTCCGCCCGAGAACCATCCGCCAAAGACGAGCTTGACCAACAGCCTGTCCACACCACCCACTCGTCTAGGCACATATTCTCCCGCTTCTTTAATCTTTCCCTTGTCAGCTTCGTGTTCTAGCCTCCAACCCCTCTTCCTCTTCCGTCCAGATTGAGCCGTATCAGGTGCGTCGTCGACAAGGAGATAATCATCGGCCCCGTCATCCTCCTCTTCCTCTCCCTCATCAAGTCCACTCGCACGGCCAGAGGCATCTGATGACGAGAAGGGCGAGGTTTCGATCCTCTTCAGCTCCTGTACAACTTCCATGATGCCGTTCTTAACTTTACTGGCAATGGTTTGGAGTTGTGCAGTAAGATCGCGTTCCTCCTTTTTCAGATCAACAAAGGCATCGACAACACCCACGTCTTCCTCAAGATCGGCGGCTGCCCAGACTTGTTGCAAGCGATGCATTAGCGCGACCAGGTGGTCAATGTTGACGAGTAGTTCGTAGAGAGGTTGGGTAAAGGATTCGAGGGTAAGCAGAAGGCGTCTAAGTAAGGCGCGGAGATAAACCCGGTGGGCGGTAGCGAGGGTCTGGGGGTCACGGGGTTGGCGGTTAGGGTCATTAGGATCGGTAGGTCCAGGAGGAGGATGGGCAGCGGTGTTGAGCCAAACATCGGACTCTTCCAGATCCCCCTCGGCGTGAGACTCATCATCAACCATGTCAACATCGTCCTCATCATCATCGTCGGCGACGTCATAGCCACCCATGGAGACATCGTCATCCCATGTCCTCTTCGAGCCGAAGCTGCGTTTGGATAGCCTCGAGTCTCTCCCTCTGCCTCTGGTCAAACTCCTGCCAGTAGAGGCTCGGCTTCTTAGTCCAGTGGAAGCTCTGCTTCTCCTCCCATCAACTCCATCCTTTTTCTTCTCATCAGAAGTCCTGTTGCCGCTGCCGCCGTGCAGCCAGTCCTCGAAGCCTTCGGTCAAGCCTTCCACCACTTCGCCCTGAAAATATGCTTCCGTCTCGCCTAGGAAGAAGATGGCCGCGCTGGCGGTAGCCCACGCGGGACGGAGCGTCTTCTCGCGCTTCTCAACTCGTTCTCTGAGTGCCTTGACACGCATTCTACTCCTACCTATGCGCGGAGGTGCGGGATGATGCCGTCTCAGACTAGTAATCTTCCACAGATCTGTCAACCGCAAGTGTGCTCTGCGCAGCGATAGGAGATAGCTGTTGATAGCCGTGTACGTCTGTACATCTTGAGGACTGAGGAATAAGTCCAGTGGGGAGGGTATGCTCATTGTCAAGATGGTTGGGGCCGAGAACAAGAGGTTGCGGAACGGTGTCTTCGCGATCTTCGGCGACCCAATTTCTTCGGCTACGGCGGCGGTTGTAGGCGTCATTGTCGGAAGACCTCTGGAGGGGGTATCCGTGGCGTTCTTAGGGATCGTCAACCGGACATGATCCCTGGCAAGTTCTAACCCTTCATCCTCTTCGGACTGAAATTCCCCCTGAAGAGCGCCCATTGCTTGCCATACGCGGGTGAGCACGCCAGCTACTTCGCCCTCCTTGACAACAACGATGCCGAGACTGCCACCCGTTGCAGCACCGCCACTATCGCGGGACTTTTCGTAAGCAGACAAGTTTTCGGCTCGTCGCCACCGGCTGCGCATCTTCTCATCAGCTTGCTGGGTGAGTGCCATGGCGAATTCTCCCCGCCGGAGAAGAAAAAAGTCGCGAAGCAGCTGGAGGTATTTTTCCACATCACTGAGCGGGAGCAGCTGCGCCAGAGTCGTTCTCGAGAGATACTGTCTGATCTCGGTAATAGTATTCGAAAAGGTTGCCGGGTCAATCGGATGCGAAAGGGTAGAAAGCTTGGTCAGTTGCGTCGAGAGGTGATCCGTCCCCCTGAGGCTCGAGTCTTCCACGCTCTTGGCGCGGATCTGGCGCAGAGACCTCCCGATGAAGAGCACGGAAGCTGCCGTCGATCGCGTGACGAACGTGGGAAGAAGCTCTTGCACGCACAGGAACTGTTCTTCGCCATCTTCATCCTCCTCTCTCCACACGAAGAAGTCATCAGCCCCAAAGTCTGGCAACCGTCCATACAACACCCACGCAGAGACTTGCTTCAACCACGCTGTCTCGGCCACCTTGACCAGGCTCTTGACCACTTCTTCAATATCCTTATACCCGGTCTGCATTAACTCCCTCAGCCGGTTGATCACCATAGGGCCTGAATGCACTGGCGGCTCACGTTTCCTAGTCGCCGAGCTACTGTGCCCCTTCTGAGCGGGCCGATGGGTCAAGTCATGGGGTTGACTCCCTTCCCACTCCATCTGGTCGACACTCTCGGCATTCTCCTTCATGCCCGTCATCAACAGGTCCACAAAGCTTCCTAGCCATTCCATGCGTCTGTTCCACTCATCGAACTCGCCAACCACCGCCGTCAGCGGCACAATGTTGTAGGCACCCACAAGTGCGGCATCTTTCTTTAGTATTGTCTCCTCCACTCGCAGCACCTTGCGCTGAAAGGCAGCAAGATGATCATTTCGGATGGCGGTGGCAATAGCACGGCATATTATGGAGGGATGGGATGTGCTAATGCGAGCTGTATGAGAGAGGAGATTGATGTGGAGCTCTGAAAGGTTGGCAAGCTTGGAGAGGAGTGCGCGTTCGGGTGGGGTGAGGGCCGACTTCAGCGGGGAGTCATTGGGAGTTGTGGAGGTGGCTGCGGCTTGTTGTAGGAGAGGTGAAGGGTGCCCTGAGAGCGAGAGGAGAATTTCGTGGAGCATTGTGGCGGATTTGATGTTGAAAGTGGTGAGGGCGAGGCGGGTGGTGGTGTCGAAAAGAGGGACGGCAGAGGACTAAAGCGGTAGGGTGACAGCTGTTAGTATGAGAGACCACACAGCAAGCGGGAAATTGGTGATGCTACTCACGGTTTCTCTGCCGGGTACGGAGATTCGTCGTCCTGCGACTGTGATTGCCGTCTAACAAAGGCTTGATAGAGAAGTATGAGGGTCCCGAGGATCTCGAACCTGCAGCACATGGGGTGTGTGCCTGAGCCAGCTAGAATCGGCGGTCTAGATTGCTAAATGTAGGTGCTGCAGCGGGGTGTCGATCATCCCGTCGTAGGGACGAACAGTGTTGTTTTGACACTAAAACCCAAAAACAAAGGTATGTAAAAGTGGGGACAATGTCATGTGTACTATGTAGTCAAGCGACAGTGAAAAGAGTTCCAAAAATCGGAAATCCGGAGCTCGAAGATATACCTAAACGATGGCGAATGCTCAGTAGTAGAAGCTTGGTGGTGGCATTTTGTCCTTCTCGGTTTCAAAGCGAGGCGTACCAGGGGCACTTTATACCCAACAGACGGATGGACTGTTTGCCTGTAAGCTGTTGCCCGTGGAAGCTGCTGTTGAGTTATGCGGAAGCCTCAATCAGATCGAGTGTGCAGGGAATCGCGATGCAGACGCGTTGAAACCACGACAGGGGATGTCGCGGTCACATGACATCATAGCTCTCCACTCTTCATGGGAACCTTGAGGGTTAGATAAGAGAGATAGTGGCAGATATAAGCCGAGGATTACCACACTCCCGTCCCCTAAAACCAAAGCGTACCTGCACTTCAACACCAAAGTCAGTCGATGTAGTCGATCGTTCTACATCTTTGAAACGAAAACAGGTACAACGGATATTATGATTCAAATGAGCGACCTAATCGAACATTGCCGGCAGTGCAGTTGCGACTGCCTAACTTAATCAGCCCCATGTCTCGGACCTCCCGTTCATCCCAGCCGGCTGCTTTCCACTTCTAATGCTCCCCGGCGAGGTCCTTCCTGCACGGTTCATCGGATCGCTGTTCATTCCTCCTTCGCCCGGACTCAGCACTCCTCCATCACCTCCTCCCACCGTCACTACTCCTCCGTCTGCCGTCCGGCCAACCACCATACCCTTTGCGACGCTCTTGAGAATCGCGCGTCTCGAAACACCTGTAACATCAATATAGACCAAACCGACGTTTTTCACTCCACCACCAAGGCTCCTCGATATCTCGCCCGCTTCGGGGCCCCACTTGTGCGCAACCACCGTGGTCGCAGCCTCCGATGTTGATGCAAGCAAGTGCCGGCCTGCCTGCTCCACGCCATCCATGACCGTCGAGAACGCCATGAAGCTCTTGTTCAGCAGTCCCGGCTTGTAGTTATCCAGGGGCTGTCCATCCGGCCCAAAACCCTTGGTTCCCGTCTTTCTAGGCCCGCGACCGCCAAGGGTGGCGCCAAAGTTCTGTGCAAACTTGCCAATCTGTCCTACGGTTTTGGCAGACAAAACAGCTGCGTTTCCGGTAAAGTGGCTGATACGGCGAATGTGTTCGCGGGTGGCTGGCTTGAATTTCATGGGCTCAGCGGCCGGTTGTGCCCTTTTAGTGTAGTTATCGGCTTGAGTCTGCAGAAGCTTGGCAAGCATGTCGGAGCCGGTGATGATGAAGCGCGAGGCGGCGGATGCGTTCGAAACAAGGAAAGACTTCTTATACGCAGGGTGAAGTTCGGCATCGAATAATTCGGGCGAGGCGGGAGCAACATTGATCTTTCCGTTGGGCGTAGTCGGGAGCGTAATCTCAACAGGGTCTGGTAGACATTGAAAGTTAGCCAAAGCAAGACATGGGATGAGGAACGACAGTACTAACCTTTCGATCCAGGCTTCAATGCGCTATCTTCGTGAACTTGGTAGCCCTCCGCCAACTCGCCAATGACGCTACCGTCGTCCTCATCCACAAGCACGATTTGTCCCGGCGTGGGGTTGCTTCGGCTTCCCTGGGCATATGCCTCGCCAGGCCTATAGTCACCAGGGTTGTATGCCGGCAAGTCCTCCGTCACTCCACCCTTGGACCTTGCTGATGTTGCTGTGCCACCCTTCTCGTCACCACTCTGGTTGCTCCTTTGATCAAGTCTTGGAGGCGGTGCCCGTTCAAGGAACGCAGTGCATTGCGCAAGAATCGTCTCAAAGGTGTCCACGTCCTCCTGTATACCCTTCCTACTTTCGACCGAGGGGAACTCTATCCTTGTAAAAGCACCACTATCGGGTCCGAGATCCCATCTAGGAATCAGGTAGCTCGTAGGAGGTTGGTGGTAGATCTGCGTAGTCGCTGGAAGAGGAAGATCGAGCTCGGGCGGGAGGTGAAGATGCAAGTAAAAGTCCTGTTCTGCGTTTTCTGTGCCCAGCGCCGGGTCCGCGAAGGCAGAGCTTGTTGGCACCATTAGCAAGGAGAGGGTCTGTGGCCCGGCGGGCGTTAACGATTCCTCCTTGCCATTGGCAATGTGGTAGGCTGATACGCCGTTGATGGCGTAGAGCAGCTTGGGGTCCTGTCGGGCGGTTGTCATGTTAGTTCTGGCTCAAAGAACGGACGATGAACTGCGCCGTTATGCTTGTTGTTGGTGATGTTGCTTGGTCTGGCACTGCTTCAAAGATTGCTGAATGATGATCTTACGTTGTGACTCGATGCCATTCTCAAGTGAAACTGTAGGTGGTGTGGCAATCTGATTGCTTTTTATTGCGTCGAGCTTGGAAAAGGCGACACCGGACGACTTGGGAGGTCTAGGAGGGTGGCTTTGAACAGGAAACGACGTAACGTTTTTTCGAGAGTTCCTTGATGACGCTCAGCAGCAAGTCGGCGCGGGCAATGAATGCGCTTAGGTTGCTTCCCTGCAGGTGCCTGCCTGGCTGATTGACACAGCTGCGGGGTATCTTGCTGTAAGTGTTAGGTACTACAGCACACCCTCCTGATAATAAGCCGTGCGATTGGCGAGCACAAAGTCGTGATGAACCGAGAAATGTCCAAGCGAAGTGTTGAATAGATTGATTAGGATTACAAGCGGTTGAGGTTTTGGGGGATAGAAAAAGAGTTGAAAACGTTCGAGACTACTCAGATACCTTAAGCTTCCTAGGAAGTGGGGTCAACTTTTTGACCGTGGAGATTCGAGTTCAAAATAGCAACAGCGAACACCATCGTCCCGCGGTTCCTGGGTAAAGAGCTGGGGTTTGGTTGCCTCCAGGCGCTTAGAGCTCTCTCCTGTGTGGAGCATGCAACAAGAGGCCTCTCGTGGAAACGTGCCCGGATTCTGAAGCACCTGCGGCCGACGTCATTGGACCCCCGCACTATGTAACATCATTTTGCCTTGTGCTTTCATGCCTTCATGCTACACGTTTCTCAACATTACCCATTTGCCACGACAAGGAAAGAAGGAAGAAACCCTTTGTGTGGCTCATAAGTTGCTCATTAATGCTGGCTGTGCGCGGTGGTTTCAGTGTTGAAAGGCAAATTTGGAGGCATGAAAGCTTATCGCCAGCGGATGGGGTTGCCAAGCATCATGCCGCTGCCGTTGGGGATCTCCAGTCTCGAACGTCGGCTAGTGTAGAACCCGATGCTTCTCACAGCCTTATGTGGCTGTGGTTCATGCAAACATCGGTATGTTGAGAAGTGTGGATCATAATAGGACTTTGGGATCAGAAATGTTGACAGCTTTCCAGGTTGCCGGACATTTCCATTCTCGTGTGTCTTCGTGAAGGTGTCAAGAGATTGATACAGGGTTAGGGTTTCGTATGGTTGCTTACAAGCCGCCTTTTTTGCTCGATTTTCTGTCCAGGTGCTACCTGAAACGCAAAACAAACGAGGATATCGGAAGAAAGATATTCTTTTTCATGTCATACAGAATAAGGAGGAGTTGATTTCGTATGCCAAATGCCTCGATAAGTGGTCCAAGGCCGGCCAGGAGTCACTCTGTATGCTGGGGCTACCACACAACCTCTCTACTCATTTTGAACACTCAATTGCACATCACTTCCTGTTCTTGAAGTAGAAGAGTACTTGATACGTTGAATACGTACTGGACTATTCAACCAACAGGTCTTTGTCTGCTGGTCTGTGTTCTAGAACAACTTACCTGGAGGAGGATACGGTGCCGGGTTCCATGATACACGACACGCAGCGCATAGACCTGGTAGACCATCAATGAGCCGAGTGACAGCGTACGAGTCTCGGAAGCCGACCGCCAAAGGGTAACGAAAGTGCCACTACGACCGAGTGGCTGCACCAAGCCCCGTTTCGGCCGCTACCGAACAGCCATACAGGGTCCCCTGATCGTCTACCGTTCAACGGCTCGAAAAAGAAGTTGCTATCGAGTGCGGTCACTCGCAGAAGGATCTCAATTGTTACGGTTCGTGATCCGGCAACTTGAGGACTCTGTTGGAATGGGAGATTCTGAATTGGTCACGGGAGCCTCCCAGCCCCCGAGCAGATTCAGGTAAGTAGTCGGCTGGAGCACCAGGCCGAGGAGACGGGTGGCATCAGGTATCTCTGCACGCTAGCGTGCCTCGACATTGTCTGTGGCGCTCAGTGTCAGGTCTCCTGAACATCCGTCTTTTCCTCTAGAGAAGAGATCACTGGTGACCCATGAGGTTGGGGTTGGGTGTGGAATATATGTTGGGGGTCAAATACTGTGTACGCGGTAGACTCGTCTTGACGGGATCCTATTTAACGGTTTAGGAGCCCCTTTTCTGTCAACATGGCCCTATATGCTGGCTGTCACACTGCAGGATGGTTACAACTGTGAGCGCGGCGGACCTGACAGGCGGCAGGGAGGGGAATGTGAATGTGAGTTATGACTGGAGTAGTTGAGAACCTGCAATCCTCTAGACGCCATGCCGAAAACTGTGGTCCGTTCTTGAGCCTTCTTTCGCAATGTTCGTTTCTTTTTTCCCACAAGAGTCAAGCAAGGCGTTTGAATATGCAAACCTTGCGAATGCTACCCAGCTCACAGGGGAAAACAATAGGGTCAAATCAAGGTCAGGAAAACCCTCGCTTGTAGAAAAACTTGTGGCTGAGCAATTGCTAGAGCAAGTAAGACGTATAGTTGAGGTTGCTATTTTGAGCTCGCTGCTTCCTTCCAAACCATCATGGTGTAAGACTGTGTTCCAAAAGAGCTTGTCGTGTGGAGATGTAGAGGGGAAGTACATCCTGCCCGTAGGTAGCGTGCTAGTGGAGATATTGGCCTTATGGATCCGATCCGGGGCGGAGAGGGAAGCCAGGGGCAGGCGCGGTCTTGTCCATCATCCCCGCCCGGTCCGTTCTTTCATCTGAACTTTCCTCCGACAGCACCTCCGACGTCGTCTTCCACACGACTGATCGGGCACTGATCTATAGCCCATACTTCTTACCGCCGAGCTAATGACCACCTGGCCAGTCCATATTGAGGCGCATCCAAGATTGAGCTCTTTATACACGGCATCTCCCACGTACGCGCACTGTACCCGGCGCATCATCACCTGTCACGGCAGATTCTCGGCCAACAAGACTTTCCCGTTGCGAAACCTTCAATTTTGTGCTCATTAGAAGAAACGCCAGGCGCCTTCGTCCACTTCATTGTATATCGATTCAAGCTCTTCATGTCAGGTTGTCAACTAGGTTCAGTTCCTGCTTCCCCGGCCTTTGAGTGATCGGGCACTCACAACCCCCAGTCGTCCCTACCTCGGTCCTCAACGGGTCAACACCACTATCAAAGAACATCCGCACCAGTTCCCTCAGTCGGCAATCCTGGGTCCAACTATTCGAGACGGATTAGTGACGCTGTCAAACATCTGTGCAGCCTGGGTCAGCTACAGTAGCGACCGGCCGTACACACCACACACCACCGACGGCACCATCACCCGGCATCACCACTTTCGATACCACCCTGATCCTCCCCCCTCGTCGTTGTCGCCTCCACTCGTTGCGCTCCACCTTCTACAACCATCATACATATCGTAACGATCACCACCATCAGCACCGCCGGCCCCCGGCTGGCACTTACCGGCACCACGACCATTGATGTTTTTTGTTTTTTTTTTTCCCCTTTGACATCCGGGCCCCAACCGTACGGAGTAAGGTATACGGTACCCGTTCTAACGCATCATCGGTCCCCCCGCCTTCGACCTTGAGGTTCCTTGTGCTTGGCTCCAAGTGCAAAATCTGCCTGGCATCATCGCGCTATTAGATTGATTCAACTTGTGCCAGTCCGTATCTTGCCTCGCTTCCACTCCTCTTCTCGGACACATTACCTAGCGCTTTGCTGTTTACAATTTACGCGGCAACGCTAAGGAGGTTGACGGCTAGTTGCATCCACGCTGTATGCTGTCATACATTGCGCAAACGCCCGCCTGCTTCTGTTCCCGTTGTTGTTCCCGTGCTCCGTCTGAACCTTTGAGCTGGCCTAGCCCAGACACCACCAGCCTACGAGGACGACCTTTTCCCCTGGGCCAGCCAACATCGCCGACGCAAGTCTACAACCATTGGCACCTTGCCAACTCGCCTGCTGCTTATCCGAACCGTTACTACCAAGCCTTCTCCTTCTGCCGTTCCGGACGCGAGCACCAACACTATCCTGCCGTGCCCGTTGTGTACTGCCCTGTCGTGTCGTGTCGTGTCGTGTCATGCCCATGCGCCTTCTGCCGAGCAATTCGACCTTGGATATTTAGTTGCTCTTCTCGCAAGCAAGACATCGACCGTCTCGCATCCGTTCCTGCATCAGGTCGCTACCACCCCGCGGCTGCTTTGACCGGCGTCTGCACTGTGGAGTCGGCTCCGAGGACATTTTGTTTGCTTGCCGAGCTTGCCCGGCTTCTTCTCCGCCGACTGCTTTTTGTTCGCGGGCAGTTAGTTCTGTGGGCGTCATACCCTACTTCCGCTTTAGAGGGTCCCCTTGAGAGACCCAACCGCCGGCACGATAGCGTCCCAACTACGTATC
>HF970851.1:2777-12836 GCA_000604205.2 Neurospora africana FGSC 1740
CAGCCATGCTAACTCACTCAAAAATCCCACAGTCGCCAAGTCAAACTGGAATTCCTTCAGATAGCAGCCAGCCAACTCTGGGAGGCCCAAGTCACCATGCCTATGACGTCCCTCCAATACACACCCGAGGATCCCAAAGACTACTTCGTCATGGCCGAGCCCTTCCGAAAGGGGCTAGCCTCGTACATCTACTACAACGAAGACCCCCGCGACTCCACGAGATGCAACACGACCTTTGACGATCCAATGGACGACATTCTCATGACCTTCCGCGAACTGGCTCTTCGTCTGGCTATCGAGGACGCGGTGAGATGGAATTCCTTTGCTGTTCTCACCAATTCGGCCGCCACCAACATAACAAACCGCCTCCCGCTCGCGCAACAGACGGTCTCGTACCAAAGTCACCAGGTCCGCGTGCTCTATGCTGCTCAGATTCCCGCTCTCGTGCTTGCCACGGTTGTTAGTCTTCTCGGCCCGCTCGCGACCATGTTCCTGTTTTGGGGGTGGTGGAATCTGGGAAGAGACTTTTCGATGAACCCGCTGGAGTTGGTGAATGCGTTGCTTGTGCGGGGGCCTGGAACGGAGACGAGGACGGGGGACGGGCGGCGACAAGGGCACCAAAGTCATCAGGATTGCCATTCGCAGCAGCAGCAGCAGCAGCAGCAGCAGGTTGATCTCTACCTGGCTAGCTTGCCGCTACTTCTCAGTGGGAGCAGTAATGCCTCGGGTGCGCAGGTGGTTGACCATGTGAGGAGGAGAATAAGAGGCACAAAGGGTGAGGAGGTTAAAAAGAAGGAGGAGGAGGGTGATGGCAAGCGGCATGTTAAGGTCAGTGTGACTGAGCTTGAGGGGGGGAGCAGTAGTAGTGCTAGTAGTAGTCGAAGCAGTAGGAGGAGTAAGAGCGGAAAGGGGAGGGGCGGGATGAGGGAACCGACTATTCAGTACGGGGTGCTAGACAGTACGGGACGCCTGGGGTTTGCGGTTGCGGATGCGGAAGGAGTTATACGTGCCAGGTGTCCGCGAAGGGGGGAGATGTTATAGAATTAAATTTAGCGCTTTGTTTTTTTTTCTGCATACATACCTATTCAATCAGGGTCATTGTCTGCTAGGCTGAACTTGACGGAGGCTGTGTCGTTGGGTACTATTTCTTTTCAATCTGTCGATATCGAATGAAGAGGGTTGAGGATTACCAGAGAGTCAAGTGCTCCGTGGTAACAACCAAGTTGACCCAGAACCACATACTTATACCTCCACAAGTAACGAAATCCCTACTAAGATACATCCTTCCCCCAACGATCTTTTTACTCACACAAGCTTTAGCCCTCATCCTTCGTAATCCCCAACCCCACCAACACCACCGTCGCCACATCCATCACCACCACCAACAACCACAACAACCACGCCACGCCCGCCGTCACCACATTATTCTTCATATCCACCGTCCCCGTCATCGACCCTGTGTCATCCTCATCCGCCGGCACCTGCATATACTTGGCGCGACACGTATACCACACAATCGGAAACGTAATCGGAACCAGCGCAATAGCCAAAAGATAATTACACGCCACCAGCGCCTTACTCAGCCCATCCTTGCCCACCGCCAACGCAATCACCAGCGCCGGAACGATGGCCACGCACCGCGTCATCAGTCTTCTCAAAAAGGGGTTGAGTCGGATATCCAACGCGCCTTCCATGATGATCTGCCCGGACATGGTGGAGACGATTCCGGCGCTGATGCCGGAGAATAAGAGGGACACGGCGAACATGATGCCCGCGGCGGGCGCGATGGAATTCCGGAAAAGGGAGTACAGGGCGTAGAGGTCTTCGGAGATTTCGTTTTCTTTTTTTTCTTCTGTTGAGGGGTTCGAGGAGGAGTAGAAAGCTGAGCCGGCGATGACGAGAAGAGCCGAGTTGACGAAGATGGCGACGGTGAAGAGCGTGAAGGTTAGTTCGGCGATGGAGTAGCCTAGGCAGGACTTGATGGCGCGGAGGGAGGGGCGGTAGGAAGCGGCAATGGTTTCCGAGCTGGAATTCGGGGAGGAGGACTGTTGCCGGGGAGGAGAAGCGGAGGAGGAGGAGGAGGGGAGGTCGTGCTTGGTGTCGTAATCGTATAACCTGGCGCGCGAAAGGGAGGTGCCGACGTAAAGCGCGTGCGGCATCAGCGTGCCGCCCAGAATGGCGCACGAGGCGTATAAACCCGTGTCGACAAAGATCTCGCGCGAGGGGACGTAACCCCGCAGGATCTCGCGCGTGGTGCTGGTGCTGTGGTCCACCATGGAGAGGGCGATGCAGATGGTGATGAAGACGACTACGACGAGGACGGAGACGAAGGCTTCGAAGATGCGCACCCGGCGGAGCTCGCCCGTGTCGGTGTAGAAGAGGAGGACCAGCAGAGTCTCGACCACGGAGATGACGCAGGCGGCGGGGAGCGGGAGCTTGGGGATCAGGATGTTCAGGGCGATGGCGGTGCCGATTACTTGGCCGAGGTCGGTGGCTATGATGCTTGCTTCGGCGACGACGTAGATGGATAGGTCGAGCCAGCGGGGGAGCCAGCGCCGGTTCATTTGGGCTAGGTCCATGCCGGTGACGGTGCCTAGTTTGACGCATAGTGACTAGAGTCCAGTTAGTAAGGAGAGGGATTTCGGGCTTGCTGATCATTCTTACCTGAATATAGATGGCTATTAGGTTCGAAACCAACACCATGAAGAGCAGCTTATACTGAAATTCACTGCCAGCGGAAATGGCAGTTTGATAGTTATCCGGATCGACATAAGCAACGCTGATGACAGCACCTGGGCCGAGGAATTTGAAGAACTTCCAGATCTTGGAGCCTATCGACGCCGGCTCCGAAGATGGTGGTGGTCGCGGTTGGTATACCGGTGGTGGGGAATGACGATTTGGCCTAAGTCCGAACCAAGTCCGCAGCCCGGCAACCCATGGTCTTTGAGTCTGCTCGCTGTAGACGGATGGAGAGACCTGGGCGCTTGAAGCTTTCTTTTCGTCCTGCTCGTAGTTGTTGACCGTTGAACTTCCCGGGAGAGGCCGGACCTCGTGGGTACCAGGGTCTGTCGTGGTGGCCATTGTGGTGCCTGCCCGAGGCAATGATAGAAGGAAAGGGTCGGGTGAATATTAACACTTGTTGACATTCGAAAGGGGAGGAAGACCACGGGATATTATACACCAACCCTCTTTCTTGAGAATGCACGATGGCGGGCTCCCGTCCGCTCATTGCAACCACATCATGCACCGCAAAGCGCGGGAGGCGGGAGGCCAGACAGAAACTGCATCCTGCTAGAGGCCTACAGAGGAAGAAGAGGGGTCTAGGGCTGAAGATGGACTTGTTCCCGTGAGAAAGTTTAGCATCCAGAGGTGGTTGAATGGCGTTTTTGCTGGTAGCTGATTGATGGGTGGAACAGGGGTGTGTAAGCCACTTTGAGATAGCGGTGCAGACTGGCTGGCTGGAATGAAGTGGTACCTCAGTCTGGCCTTCAAGTCCGTTTGTTGTGGTGAAGAGCCAAGGAGTGATAAGCAAAGAAAAAAGGACGATGGTTTAGTCTAGAAGAAGGGCCAAGAGGAAAATATTGGTGAGTGTTCGGGTCGTTGCGTGCCGCGAGAAGGCCTTCTTCTCAAAATGGCTCAAAAGGGAGAGGTTCCAAGAGCTGAGTCGGCTTTTTATGCCTCTTGAAGGTCGGAATAATCTCATTATCACGGCCTACCACATTGTGGAAGACAAACAGAGGCCTTGGCTGGCTACCGTGATAATGGTCAGATGCATTTTAGCAGCATGTCTCTGTCGTCCGTGGAGGCGAAGGAGAACATCCGGATGTCTTGCTCAGATCATTCAGCAGCAAGAGAACTGGACTTGAAAGGTGAAAGTGTCGACGCGAATTCCACTTGGATCGAACCAGCTAATTGAGGCATGAAGTATTCCATGCCCTGGTCGGAAGGAAAGGTGTGAGAGAGGTGAAGTGGTGGTGATAAGACGAGGTTCCTGCACTGCAGTCAGCCCGCCCCAGATTGACCAGCCACTTTAATGTTTGCCAGCGGCGAGCAACTTTGGCGTTGCCCTAGAGTCGATAATTTTGCCCGCCGTCATGTTCCATTACCAGAACACCCGAAGTCCTCTGTGGCAGACGCTCGCGTGGAACTGAAAATTGTGAAATGATGGCAGTCGAGGAGTTCTGCTGTATAATATCCATCTCGTATAGTGATGTACCCTGCTTCTACAAGGAATCCGGCCAGTCAATTTTCTTGCATTTAAGGGGGATCTTGTAGAAGGGGGGTTAGGTGCACAGACCAGTTAGAAGCCGCTACCCACTGTGATCGCGGGCTGACCACCTCAGAAGTGGAATAAGTCGCCCGGTCTCTCCCAGCAAAAATGCACCCCTATATTTGCAAAATCGCCTTGCCTTTGAGGCCTTGCAATTGGCAGTTTGCAGTCTCAGCATGGGAAAATAATTCCGGCACGAGAATTTCTTGCATTTAACGGTCGGCTTGCATTAAGTGGAGTGTATAAAATTAGGGGACATCACTGTACCTGAGAGCAACCACCATTGTGGCGCAAAACGGGGCGATAAACACCTTTCGCAGTGGAATTAGTTCGGGAAAGGCGATGATGCAATTGGCCCCACGGCATACAGCTCTTCACAGCTGAGTGATTATTGACGGGAAGGAAAGCGCCAACGACCAGAGTGTCGGAATGCTGGAATGCTGCTTCCCTTTGTTCAACCACGGCGTCGGACTTTAAACACAGCGGTGCTTCAGTTCCTTCCCTCATAGTGCGATCTCACCTCGGCTGACCCACGACGATGCAGTGAGACACCATTAGGTAGTTTAACATGTCCAATTGAAGTGTTGGACGATTCCCCTCTTTTTATTCAAATCCCGGATTAACTCCAGCCTTTCTTTTCTCTCAACTACAACCACCACCACCCGCCCACCATGGCGTCCATCGACTTTCTCCTCTTCAACATCTCCTCCTTCATCGCCGGCCTGTTCCTCCTCGAATATGGCGCCGACAAGTTCATCGACCACACGGCCATTGTTGCCAAGAGACTCAATGTCTCGCCCACTCTCGTCGGACTCTTGACCTGCGGCGCCGAGTGGGAAGAGCTCGTCGTCATCATTGTCGCTCTGAGTCAAAAGAACTCGAATATGGCCCTGGGCAACTTGATCGGCTCATCCGTTGCCAACATCCTCGCATCCTTCTCGCTGGGATTACTCTTCATGAAGAAGGCCGAATTCGATCGCAGCTCCAAGATCTACTCAGCTGTTCTTCTCGGCCTGACAACCGTCTTTTTGCTTCTGCTCATTGCTCTCAAGGGGTCCTCTTTCCAATGGTTTGGCGGTGTTCTCCTTATCGCGGCGTTTGTGGTCTACGTTATCTCCGTGGCGTCTCTCATCTACCGAGGCACGCTCACGGCCCCCGAAGACTCGGACAGCGACAGTGACAGCAGTGAGGATGATAGCGATAGTGACAGCGACGACGACGACGGCAGAACAATCAATGCCGACGACAGCGACAGGGGGCGCCCTAGCGACGAAGAGCAAGGGTGGACTTCTGACAAGGGCCATCAACTCAACCTGCTCAAGCCTTCGCCGAACAAGATTGCCAAGGTGAAGAAGTCCAAGGCCGTCAAGGTCCTAAACAAGCGCCCAAAGACAATGCGCTATCATATCTTCCAACTCGCCCTCGGTCTCGCTGCCCTGCTCGTCTCTAGTTACATCATAGTACACAGCGCATCGACCATCGGTCACGAGCTGGCTCTGTCCGGCACCGTCGTCGGCTCCACGATACTTTCGCTGGCCACCACTCTGCCAGAGAAGTTTGTGGCCATTCTTGGAGGTGCGCGACACCAACCAGGCATTATGGTTGCGAATACTGTCGGCTCCAATATCTTCCTGGTTACCCTCTGCGGCGGAGTGCTGTTTATCTGGGGAGATGCCAGCCAGCTGCAGCTCGGGTTTACCCTCTTTGAAGCCGCTGTGATGTGGTTATCGGCTGTGGTTATCTTTGGCATTGTGATGATGGGCGGGAGACGGTGGATGGGCATTGTCATGCTCGTTGGCTACGTCGCTTTTTTGGTCGTGGAGACTATGAATGGCCGCGAGCTCGACGATGACTGAGCATCCGCCGAAATGTCTTTTTCCTCCTTATCGTTCATCACCTTGGCGTTTGGGTGTGCTTCTAGAGAGTGCTTAGACATTATGTGGGAGTAATCCGGGCTTTTCCTGCGAGCTTTGTATCTTTATTGATGATGTTCAAGGCGATATGTTCTTCTTTGCTTTCACGCTCACCCGATCTCCTTGTTATACTTACATACCAAGACTTGTCTCTCCTCCCCTTCGACAATCTGCTTCTGGCGTCCAAGTCATCTGTCACAGATCACGTTTGCGACTGTGACCTTCCAAGTCCAACAACAATCCCGGAAGGCGCCCGAGGTCTAACCTATTGAGGTCGGTCCTGTAAGCCAAGCCTCTTGGCTCGAGAATCAAGACTCGTCGATGGAGTTTACCCCAGATTCCTGGATGTCTTGGCATCACCAGTCGCAACGTCGACATTTCGACAAGTCCCCAAATTATCCCAAGCATTCTCACCATTCCCCCAAAGCAAGACAGCGGAGGTTTTCCCGTTTTCCCAACCCACAGACGATCATCCCCCATACTTTTGGCTCTCTTCCTTTCTGTGGGGAAGTGGAATCCCCCCAAATTCCAAATGGTCTAGACTCTGGAAGCTGGACAACGACCTTCTTCCTCCCTTCCTTTGTGTTACGTAGCAGTTTCCGATGCTTTTCCATTCCCTTTTCCCTGGAGCGATCACGGCAAACACGTGTCGGAGATAGAGCCAGGAGAGTTATGCTCATCATCGATCGACTTCTTTCTTCACCTCGGCAGCTTTTGTTTGCGTATCTTCTACCTACGA
Organism: Neurospora africana FGSC 1740; assembly: GCA_000604205.2. Lineage (NCBI taxonomy): Eukaryota > Fungi > Ascomycota > Sordariomycetes > Sordariales > Sordariaceae > Neurospora > Neurospora africana. The sequence continues at coordinate 9,700 of HF970851.1, forward strand.
ATTCCTTGACCATCACAACAATACAGCATATGGTAAGTCTTCCACTGGTCTTATCACGCCACACCACCTACCCTGGAAGTCAAAGAGGCCGGATCCCATCCGACAAGAAGCTGACCAGTGTGCAGTGTGCCAACGTGAGGTCAATTTAAGCGTAGAATACCACCTGCCGAAGCAACCTATCGCGTGGTCCAGCGTATCCAACCTATCAGGTGTGCGGGGTCAGGTAATCACGCAGGGTCGCTACCATCCTTGGCTCTCATACATATGTCCCAGGCCAAGGAGAAGTCTGTCCAAATCTGGAACCTGTGGCTGGCCTGGACTTATCCTATCCCGCCTTTATAGGTTCTTCCTCGCTGTCTACCTACCTACATACCTACCAGTTCCATACGTCCGTGTTTGTCTCATTGTTTTCTGAGATGGGTAGTGTTCCTTTCTCCCGGGTTTCCTTGTCATTTTTGCTTCTTTTTAGTCACTTGAACCATCCATGAGGCCTGCGGATTGTCACTCGTTAACAGACTTCTAGTTGGAACACCAATGATGGCTTCACCAAGATGATAAGGAGTGGCATGGAGAAGTGTCCTACGGAGCCCCCTGAGAGTGTGGTGCCACCATCCTTCCCCTCCTCATCATTCCTCACCTCTTCTCTGTCCTATATAAATCGCCAAGCCCATTCATCGTTGGTTTGGATCCTTCATGCCGTACCAGCTGAGATGTTGGTGCAGGACTAACTTGAGCCCAAAGGACTCGGCTGGATGCTTGAGAGCATGTGGTTGAGACTTGGCGCATACACTCTCGCAAGACTGCGATGTGGTGAAGACTCAGGTATTAATGGGGTGTGTCTCCCAGGCTGCTCTCCCGTGGTTCTCTCTCACTCATCTTTTCTTGCTTTCACTCTTAAAGTACGAATCTCAATTGTTACAGCTACGTACGAGTCATTAAGGGCGACTACCAGTGACTGGTTGCACAGACGGCTCCATAGTCACACAGACCCCCAAGTCATCAGTTTCAGACAAGTGGAGGCCAAGACTCTTCCAAAGACCACTTGAGACAGATTATCGTCAGCAATCCAGAGCACTCAACGATACATCTACCGACTTCCACCCATCGTTCTTCACGAACTGAAAGCGAAAACGTATCTACCTACTCAAACCTTTTCTTCAGCAACAACAACAACAACAACAACAACACATCAACAACTATCAGTTCAAGAAGTCAAAATGTCCTGCCCCTGCTCCCGCTGCTTCAGCAACCCATCCACTCCCCACTTCGAACCATCCTCGCCTCCTCCTTATTCACCATCAGCAACATCCCAATCATTGGGGACGTCAAGCAAAAAAAGCAACGGATTCCCATGGTTGAAGAAGAGCAGCAGCAACACTAGCGCAAATCATCCGCGGTACAGCGTGGAGAGCACGGCGTCGGATTTGGTCGGATTGTTGGGTCGGGGAGATCGTGGGGAGATCGTAGGGCGACAGAACGGGACACATAGGTTGAGTCGGGGGTTGGGTGGACTTGGAGTGGGGAGGCTGTTGGGAGGTAGGAGTGATAGTGAGTGAGGGAAACGGGAGGAGTATGGGACAGGAGGGGATAGAAGCGAAGGAGGGAAGGGAGGAGAAGGGAAGGACAGGAAGAGAAGGATGCCTGCCTGAGGACCGGTTGCATGAGTAAATTTGGTAAAGGATTAGCATCAACAGCGTTGAGAGGTGCAAAGAAAGCTGGACAGGAAACGACAGAAAGCTTTTGAGTCTACGTATGTTGGAGTTATGAGTTTCGGTAGAGGTACCTATTCGAGAAATCTCACCTCGACGACTTCCACTTTTTGAGACTTTTCCAGCTTCGATCAACATCTTAGTGAGGTGATTTCGTGCCTGCCCACCGAGAGAATAACCACGTACCTCACTGCATATGGGCAAAGGTCTTTTTAGCCGTGCGTCTACCTACCTACCTACAGTCAACCTTCCCGCCGACCACAACCTTTGCATCTACCTTTTCTTTCAACCTTTACAACCCCGCTATTTTCCGGCCAAAATGGAAGCCCTTGGTAGGGCTTTTAACCGGAAATTCCTCGAGTTCAAGGGTATTTAGGAAAGACTTGACAGAAGCCGAGTGTTCAGCCATCATTGCAGCGAGAAATGGCAGGAGTCCCGCGACGCCAATTGGCAGCTGTTAGAGGTCAGACATAGAGGAAGGAGCAAGTCCGACTTGTCGGTCTTGTCTCAATTGTCTGAGTGACAGAACATAAAGGCAAGGGGGACCTTGCCGGCACTACTATAGATAGACTTCTTCCAAGTCGATCAGACTCTGACCTGACCATCAATCAATACAAGTTTCATGACAACGCCTTGCATCACATCTCGCATCGAGTGCATGTCCATCAAGTCGGCTTCATTCCAAGCCGGCCTCCAACTGCAGCCCAATTTGACTGCAGCACCACGACGATCACGGAAACGCTTTCAGAACCACCAAACTCTCAAAGCACTCCGGCAGAAAAGCGATATATCCGTCAAATGGTAAAAAAAGGAGCCCTAGAATGAGCTGGGCTGGCAGCTCTCACTAATGCCAGCCAGCGGTATCAGCATCTAATCTCGAAGAACACCCACCCTCCGACGGATTTTAGGAAAAAAACATTATCCTCGCAAATGGATCAATCTCGATGAAGAGGATTCGAATCTCTTTCCAAGGGCCATGCCAAAAAAAGAGACTTCAGCACGCTAGGTATCGAGCGGCATAATCTCGGCTAGTACATCTGGATAGCTTTCCGAGAGTGCCTGCTGGCCTGCCAAACAACACAAGGCGAGAAGCCAGGAGGTAGCAGTTGGACTCAGTGGTAGATTATTAGCTCGTCGTGTAACTAAGCCGTTGAACAACTCGTGCTTTGCGCGGCTTTGGGGAGACGCGGTTGGGGCAACTGTCCCTCGAAGATGTGCTGTTGGGTGTTCAATGTTGCAGAAAGGGCAGCCATCAATGAAGTCGATTGATATTGCACGGTGGCTCAAAGCAGTTCGACGAATCGTGAACTGGACTTTGGCCAGTCTTTGTTGCCGCAGAGTTGTGCAGCAGGCAGGCCCGGGACGTCTTCTGGCTTGGGCTGAGCCCGGGCCTGCTCGTAGCTTCCACTTGACAGCGCGAGTCTTGAG
>HF970853.1:66377-78263 GCA_000604205.2 Neurospora africana FGSC 1740
CGTGTGCCCGTGTTGTTTCAAGTACTCCAAGGAGCTGGTTGCCTGGAGGAGGCATGTCTGCTTGTGTGAGGCTCGGGGCCACATTCCCGGAACCAAGATCTATGTGCACCCAAAGGGGCGGCGGACAGTTCTCGTGCCGACAGGGCCGGCTCCCAAGCCTGGAAGGGGTAAACGTGGAAGTATTGGGCAGAAGATGATTGAGGAGGTGATTCAGGATGAAGGGGAATGGAGTATTTGGAAGGTGGATGGGGAAGAGGACATGGTAAGCACCGCTCCCATAGCCATTCTTACAAAAATATCATCAAGCAAGGTTGCTGATATTTTTTTTTTCACAGCTCTTCTGCCAAAATCTCTCCCTCTTTGCCAAACTTTTCCTGGACAACAAGTCGGTGTTTTTCGATGTTAGCGGCTTCCACTACTTCCTGCTTGTGTTCACTCCGCCTGATCCCCCGACCGACCCGGACTCAGACGTGAGCGAGGTTGTCAAGCCTCGCGGTCAAGTCGTCGGGTTCTTCTCAAAAGAGAAGATGTCATGGGATAACAACAACCTGGCATGTATCCTCATTTTCCCACCTTGGCAGCGCAAAGGTTTGGGCGCGCTCCTCATGGGCGTCTCGTACGAGATCTCTCGACGCGAGGGAATTATTGGCGGTCCCGAAAAGCCCATCTCGGAACTCGGAAAAAAGGGGTACAAGCGCTTCTGGGCTGGTGAGATAGCCCGTTGGCTTCTCAGCTTGGAACCGACAGGCACGACACCAGGCGAGGAAACGATCGTCGACATTGAAGATTGCAGCAAGGCAACCTGGATAGCCCCCGATGATTGCCTAACAGTGCTAAGAGAAATGGATGTTGCCGAAGACGCGGGCAGGGGGCCTCCTAAGCCCAAGATCCACGAACCTAGCGAGGAAGAAATGGGCAACACCCCTACGGAAGCAGCAGCAGCAACAGCAGCAACAGTAGTGGAGGATGTGCCGCGGGTTCGAATCACACTGGAAGCTGTGCACAATTGGGTGACGAGGAACCACATTAGCTTGGAACGGACTTGCGATCCTGCTGGCTTTATCGACGACTTTGTCATGGAGGAGCCCTCTTCAGAGGAAGAGGGATGAAAAGGAAACCACAAGCAAGTGACTGCCGGTGCTGCCTAGCTGATTGTACTAGGCGTCCCGCAGCAGCTCTGTTTGTAAAACATTACATCAAGAGATGGCCTCCATATCCCATGCAGACACTTCTGCAAAATCGGCTTGGCGCCGCCACGACATTTTTGTTTCAGCATTGTATTCTGGGTAAAGCAGCTATTGGCGCGATCTCAAATATGCTTTAGGGCTGCACTCTCAACGGTCGACGTCTTGGTGACAGCGGCGGAGTCCCCAGTGAGGAGAGGATCGCTTGCCAGAACGACATTTGCCTATTTACCAGTTTATACCAGCGAGTGAGTTTACTTCGAATTTGCTCCACAGAACGACCTTGTTAACAACCAACCAGTAACAACCAACCAGTATAAACCACCTACTCCCGTCGACCATGGCAACCACCACAGCACTGTAGCTTCCGCTCTGCTGCTCAGTTCATTCAAGGAGCTGCGATGCACTTCATCATAGTCGGCCCATTGTACCAACGAGCTTAGGGGGTACGACGTGATGGATGGAAGGAAGAGGCCAACATGACATCCTGAGAAAATACCGGGATACTCCTAAGGGCGAGGGGAATGAGAAAGGGCAGCCTGCTCTCGCAAGAGGCAGTGCGCAGAAGGAAGGCGGCGGACCTCTTATGTTCATCATCAGCATATATGCTACACTATGTGTAGCTCGTGATCGAGGATGATCCGGCGTACTGCGCAGCAGAAGGGAACAATAGAGCAGGTTGATGCTCTGAGTGTGGTTATTGTTGAACTAGGACAGGAGCTAGGCCAAGTTTGCTCATTTCATCATGGGAAAAAAAACTATAAAACCCATAGAGAACTTTCACGTTGTCGTTCACGCAATATTTGTTGTGGTCGTAACGTAAACGCAGGACCATATATATGCTTGGAGGTGTATACTTAAGTAACTGCGATGCTGTTTCTGGACTTTCGTTCTGGCTCTAATATATATGTGACTGTTGTCATACTGTCGAATGATCAGATAAAACATGAGCTTACAGATTTTAGAAAGACGTCAACTCAAAAAGATTGAACTCAAATGTATCTTTGAAACAGTGTTGGTTATTATTCCAAGGGTGATAACATTCTCTTATATTTCGTACATACCAATTGTATCTCGTTATTTTCAAACAACTTCCATTCTCACATTTGTTGAAATACGCGAAATGGGCAAAATGCGAAAGCTCCCAAATGCACGACTCATCCACTGTGCATGCGGGCGGGAGTCTATGCACTCCACTCCACTTTGGACTGCAAAAGGGCAAGTGAATGTCGTTCGGCTGCGCTGTGCAGTTGACGCTGATATCAACATTTACATTACCGTTTGGGTAATGCCCGATAGCTTTGACACGAAGTTCCCGCAAAATGCAGAAGCGCGCGCGGCATATGTATAAATTGTCGCAAATCAACCATGTTACGGATGTGCCTTGTCAAAAGTCATCCAAGCTTTGAATATCTGATGACAGCTCTTGTTTCAAAACCTCCCAAATCCGGACACAAACAGCCCAAGCTCGAGTTTCGACAAATATCGAGCTATACTTACCACTTATCAAGCTTCCTATCGCCACCGCTTGCAATTTTGGTTGCGATTGCATAGTATGCGCATGCATGCTTTTGCAAAGACACGCGGCGTAAACAGTGAGGAGCGGTTTCACTTATCCTATTCGATCCTGTCGTCATCACTTGTGTTTTTGCAGCCGATACTGGCTGGTTTTGTTTGTCCCACAGTAGCTGTTACCCCAATGTGCACTATGCGAAAGTTGAGCTTCAACCAATGGTAGTTGTCCATCATAGCTTTTTGGGTGGGGGACACGGGTTGCTTACCCCGGTCCTGAGTGAAAGGGAGCCTCAGACATCAGTCAACAATGGCGGGCAGCAGCCCAAAAATTTTCAGCCAGGATTCACGGCGAGCTTTGCCCAAGAGCTGTCAAGGGGTGTGCGTGATGGCCAAAACAACAAGAACAGCACCAACATCAGCTGTAGACTATTGATGGAGAGCTTATAGCTGAAGCTTGGTTAATTTGCCCTATTATATCGCAGTTAGCATAGAACTGGGTGTGTAAAACCTTAAATGTTGAGCTTCTCAAGCCAATGAGCTGTGCCACACAGAGAAAAGACTCAGACAGGGTTCCGATTTTGCCCGATTACCTGTCCCAGCTGTGCTCCCATCCTTTTTAGAGGAATGCTGTGGGTGAAGAGCATCAACAACAGCATCAAAATCAGGCAAAAAGCGAGCAGCAAGTCGTCCAAAAAAGCAGTGACCAGCAGCCCCAGATACTGCCCGTCTTGCCCTGCGTGCCACAGCAATTTTCCCCTTCAAAAGACGAAGCACTGGGCAAGCTGGGTGGTCCGACCCACAGAATGGTGGGCACCAGAAAATGCCTCCGGCCTGAATTGACCAACGAGAGCTGGTGCTTGGCGGTTGGGAGCCGTTGCCCGGACAAGCCCGAGGTTTCCTGCGCTCGCTGACCACTTGTTCTTCCCGCACCGACGCACTTTTCCTCTCACCTCCTCTTTTTCTCTCACTCCAGTAGTCCAGCTGTCAACTCTCCCTCCTCCAGCTTTTTTCTCAGCCTTTCCCGACTCGTCCACCTAGTATCTCTTCGAGAGTATACCCAACCATAGACAAAATGGCCTCCACTCGTGTCCTCGCCTCTCGCCTGGCCTCCCAGATGGCTGCTTCCGCCAAGGTTGCCCGCCCTGCTGTCCGCGTTGCTCAGGTCAGCAAGCGCACCATCCAGACTGGTAAGCGGTGATTCGGAATCTTGCGAGCGACCCTTCCCATCACATCACGACCGAGAACCATCCATGGGAAAATTTTTCCCTCTGTCGCTGCTGCCCGACGATCATCCATCAGAATCGCAGCGGGATATTTCGTGACGCGGGAATTGTTGAGATTATGGGCAAAAACCAGAGTCTGACATGTTCCTCCAGGCTCCCCCCTCCAGACCCTCAAGCGCACCCAGATGACCTCCATCGTCAACGCCACCACCCGCCAGGCTTTCCAGAAGCGCGCCTACTCTTCCGAGATCGCCCAGGCCATGGTTGAGGTCTCCAAGAACCTTGGTATGGGTTCCGCTGCCATCGGTCTTACCGGTGCCGGTATTGGTATCGGTCTCGTCTTCGCCGCTCTCCTCAACGGTGTTGCCCGCAACCCCGCCCTCCGTGGCCAGCTTTTCTCCTACGCCATTCTTGGTTTCGCTTTCGTCGAGGCCATCGGTCTTTTCGACCTCATGGTTGCCCTCATGGCCAAGTTCGTAAGTAACCTAAATGCCGCATCCGCCGCAGCATTCTCATGGATGCCCAACTGCTCCCCGCGCTTGGACGGCTCTGACGTAACGTGACCTCTAGACCTAAATGCATCCAACCATGGACGGGAAATACGGCGAATCCTAGCTGGAGCCATCGCCTGTACATATGGAGAGAGCGGACGAGCCGGCTTGTACGAAAAGGTTCATGGTCATATGCGGCATTATCCACACCGCATATCCATTGTGAGATGGGGTGAGGGAGTGCATTCGAATCGGCATAGAATTGCAGCATAGACGGAGGAAGGGGCATATAGACCTTAGACCGTGGAGTGACGAGCTTTGGCGATCTCTCCGTCTCGTCGGTACTGCCGGCGAACCTGTAAAATAGCCCTGAGCACTCTCACATCGCTCTCAAGGGACATTCCATCCACAAAAAGAAACTCTTCCATTGTCGACCAACATACGCATTCTCCTGCATCTCTGAAGCGTGAAACGTGAAACCGAGATGCATGACATATTTACAGTTTCCAACATCGCATCTTGGACCTGCGGGTGCGGCAGTCCTGCGACATTCCCCGCAGTAGGCGCCGGAAACGCTTGTTTTGACGCCCGCTTCGGTATCAAAATCTCGAAATTCCGGCCCGAACCAGGATCTTGATAACGGAGAACTTCCGGGGACTCGGACGGCCGGAGTGGATGCAAAAGAGTACGGACGACCACGGGGCTCTGGGGTCTTCCGCAGACGGCGGGGAGGGCGGAGGCGGCTCATCCAAGCTCCAGACACGGAGGTGAGCAACTTTCTTTCGGTCGGGCGGGGCTGGGCCTTCACAAGTCACAACCCCTCCGCTCGACCTCCGCACCATCGACGGACGACGAACGAATCCGAGCTTGAGCTGCCAAGTTTCCATCCATGTTGGCCACGATCGGGTGTGTCCCCACTCCAGACTTGGGACGGAGCGGACGAGAGGTCCAGAGGCGGTCCGCGCTTTGCGTCCTCGTTTCTTCATCCGCCCGCGTGCGACTGCGACTTCGACGTGCCGCTGCCGTGCCCGTAGCTCGCTAGCTTCGACGCCAGGGTTGGGACTTGTGATGTGTGGTTGAGCGAGTGCGTACCCACATTACTGATGGCCCACTTTCAACCTTTCGTGGACTAGTGGAGTCATTTTGGCGCTGGCGATGTGACGTCCGATGAGGTGATGTGTTGTTGGTGTTTTATTCGGGATTCGTTGTTGAAATGATTTGTTCATGGTTCGCGGATCTGATGTTTCCGCATGATGTTCAAAGAGAGGAGAATGTGATGAATACGAAATAAGAAAGAAGTGACAGACACAACAGACAGTAGGATACAAAGTAACGGAAGATGAAGTTTAGTGAGAGAAGCGAAAACGAGTTGATGTGAAGTGGGAGTTCAATCCGCGGGAAAGTCAAGTTCAAAAGGCAACGGTAAATTTCCCATTTGAAGCAGCTTGGACCAGACGTTATAATTAAGTTTGGCAGCTGCCATCCAACATCGTCCGATACAGAATGAACACCCGACGGTTATGCATGCGTCCAATTGTAACGCTCTTTCCGACTTCAGGAGACCGGTCAAGCAAGAGAGGACATCGAGCCGTCCCGTTCCTTCCTCCCTGTGGTGTAGCAGAATGTCAACTCGACACCATGATTTGATTACCCCGCTCAACAAGTGTTACACAACAGCACTTGCGAATGGAACGACCCAAGCGGCCAGCCGGTTCAGAGGTTGTGCATATATTATTGACCTCTTCTACCTCATATGGCACTCAGACACGCCAACATATTGGTCGGAGAGAGTGGAGAGTGGCAAAACAATGGACGTTGATGGTGTGAACAACCGAAAGGGGGTTGTTTACTGCAAGGCTAGGACACCCAAAACAACCTACCAAGCCAAAATGGAAAGCGATGCGACAACTTGCCGACACCAATCTCACCTTGGGAAGGATGTCGTTCGAGGAAACTGGGACCAAGTACCACAACGCAAAGGCTGCAAGCGAAGACAGAATAACACAGAGTAGGTGTTTCATAGGGCAACCTTTGAGCCCGAATCACCAGTATCGTTATAGGATTCCCGTCTATAATCTATTTTACTTGTTTCATCATGCCATCCAATCATTACAATTTATACTTTAGGCCTTGACAAGAAGGTTCTGGCCAGTCATCTCCTCGGGCTGGGGGAGACCCATAGCCGCAAGGATTGTGGGAGCAACATCACCAAGGACACCGCCCTCCTTCTTGAGGCTCCAGCCCTCAGGGGCGTTGGCCATGATGAAAGGGACCTTGTTGGTGGTGTGGGAGGTCTTGGGCTTGCCGTCAGGGAACTTCATCTCCTCAGCGTTACCGTGGTCGGAGGTGATGAAGAGGATGTAACCCTCCTTCTTGCAGCCCTCGAAAATCTTGCCAATGGCCTTGTCGGTAGCAGCGCAACCAACGATGGCAGCCTCGTAGACACCCGTGTGGCCAACCATGTCGGGAGGAGCAAAGTTGTTCATAACGAAGGGGAACTCCTGCTCACCGAGACGCTTGACGACCTGGTTAGCAACACCATCGGCGCTCATCTCAGGAGCCTTGTCGTAAGTCGGGACGCTCTTGTTGGAGGGAACAAGATCCTGGGTCTCATCACGGGTCTCGAGAGGGAAGACCTTCTCGACACCACCGTTGAAGAAGAAGGTGACGTGGGCGTACTTCTCGGTCTCGGCAATGTGGACCTGCTTGACACCCTGCTTGCCGAGCCACTCGGCGAGCACGTTGCCCATGTGCTGGGGCTTGAAGGCAACCTCGAAGGGATAGTCGAGCTTGTACTGGGTCATGGTGACGAGCTTGATGTTGGGGTAGGGGAAGTCGGGCAGGGGCGAGCGGTCGACATCACCCAAGAGCTGAGTGATCTGGCGGACGCGATCGGAGCGGTAGTTGAAGAAGAAGACGGTATCGTCCTCCTTGATGCGGCGCTCATCGCCACCAACGATGATGGGCTTGAGGAACTCGTCGTTCTCGCCCTTCTCGTAGCGCTCCTTGATCGTCTGAACGGGGTCGGTGCTCTCCTCACCCTCGCCGAGGATCATGCCCTTTAGGGCAACCTCAATACGCTCCCATCTCTTATCGCGATCCATGGCATAGTAACGACCGACAACAGTGGCAAGCTCACCAATGCCAATCTCCTTGATGGTGTCAAGGAGCTCCTGCATGTAACCAGCGCCGGACTTGGGGTCGGTGTCGCGGCCATCACCAAAGAAGTGGATGTAGACCTTGGGGATGCCAGCCTCCTTGGCAGCCTTGAGCAGGGCATAGAGATGTGTCTGCTTGGAGTGCTATGGGAAAAGAACTGTCAGCAATTGTGAAGACGACGAACAATCAACTGCTATCCGTGGACATTGATCACTTACAACACCGCCGTGGGAGACAAGACCGCAGAGGTGGAGACGGCCGTTGCCGCTCTTCGCCCTCTCAAAGGTGGCCTTGATGACGTCGTTCTGGCCAAGCTCTCCCTTCTTGATAGTCTGATCGATACGGACAACATCTTGCCAGACGACACGACCGGCGCCAATGTTGAGATGTCCAACTTCGGAGTTGCCCATGAGACCCTCGGGGAGACCGACGGCGAGAGAGGAAGCCTCAAGCTCAGTGAAACCGGTGGCGCTCTTGGAGAGCTCGTCCATCACAGGAGTATCGGCGGCGGCGATGGCATCGCCGTTCTTGGGGGACTCCTCGGAGGGAATACCCCAACCGTCAATCACGACTATAGGACGATCGGATGAGCATCATGATCAACCAGGCCAGTTCCAGGTAAACAAGCATGTAACACGCGACCAGCGCGTAGTCAGGACGGCGGGCGGACGTACTCAAGCAGGCCTTGTGATCGGGAGCCATTGTGTTGTTATTTGTTGGGAATATGTAGGTGTATGTAGGTGTATGTATAGGTGTCGAAGCAGGAAGCTCTAACGACTAGATTTGCGGCGCAACAATTTATCAGAAACGGCGAACAGAGATGGCTGACGAGATGGACGGGATCGAGGACAGAGGACTAATAACTAACCTTTCTACAATTGCGGAATGCAAAGAGGAAAACAGGATCAGATGAGAGTAAGACCACTTCTATCTACTGTGTAGGATTGAGAGATTTTGATGGTGGGGTTACAAACTTTCGTAATCGCAGCAATTGAATGGTTCCAGTTTCACTCGAACATTCGGTTGACTGTGTTAGTTTGGATGTGTCTCCCGATTGCCCGCGCCCGCAGCCTGTGAGCTTCCCCTCAGGTCAGCCCCTCCATTGGCATGGAACCCCACCTGACGTCGCTGGGGTGGGGACGGAGCTATCCCACTGGCTGTTCCCCAGCAGGTCCCTAGTAGCAAGCTTCGCACAGCAGGGGCAGGAAGGACCGACTTCGCAAGGGCCCTTAGACCCGCCAGCAGGGGGCCCCCGCGGCCGTAAGCATGCCATGAAGCATTCCACTTCAAGGTTGCCCTGATCTCCCAGGCACGCTGCGGTACGCGCCTGGCCGCCGCACAACGATAAGCGCGGACCCCACCGCCCCGACGGGAACTTTGAGGTTAGAACATCCATTTTATCGATTTATCGCCGAACAAAAAGTCAATTGGAATTCCACAATACCGCCGGCGTTATCACTGACAGAGTCGTCGCCATTACGTACACTGTCTTAGCTTGGACACTTAGCGCAACGAAGCTCCAGCTTTCACCACCATAAACCGCAAACCACAGCGACGACGACGACGACGACGACGACGACGACCATCACGATCATAACGGCCACCTACGAATAGCAACCAACCCACAACACCGAGCCCAAACACAAGCTCAGACATCGAACCAAAACACCACACCAAAACACAACACCGATCAACACCACCAATACCAACAACGAAAATGGCAACCCACATCCCCCCCACCCTCTCCCCCGACGCCATCGACACCCTAACCGAATTAACCCTCATCCTCTCCAAATTCCGCGCCGCCCAAGCCTCTGCCCGCCGCGAGGCCGCCGCTCAAGCCTCTTCCTCCTCCTCCGGTCCCAACCCCTCTTCCCTCTCCGGTCCAAACTCCAACAACAACCATCCCGGTGGCATCGGCACCCCAGCCCCCGGCGCAGTAACAGGCACCACCCCCCTCCCCATCCCTACTTCCAACTCAAACTCGACAGCTTCAGCGTCATTCACCGCCAAAGACCTTCCCCAAGCGACGGATAACCTCAAACACAAACTACAGCGGGCGCGCCAGGCGGTTTTGACACTGCCGGATATTGGAAGGACGATTGCGCAGCAGGAGGTGGAGATCAAGGAGCTGGAGGAGAGGAAGAGGAAGCAGATTGCGATGTTGGCGAGGATACGTGAGGAGGGACTGCAGTTTGCAAGGCTGGAGCAGAGTAGGAGGGATGAGGAGGGGGAGAGGATGGTTGAGTAGATGGGAGGCTGAGAATCTTGGTTGATGCCTCAGTTGGAGGAGCTGGGGAATCTGGCGATGCTACGGTCGATCTGCCTCTAGGCCTAAGCCTTACCACCTTGACCGCTGGGGTAAACACAGGACTCGGGGAGACAGTGCTCATGGCTTCTGTCTGGGGGAAGGGTAATCTGCTTACGTTGAACATCGACATGCCTCTATCGTCACAAGTACTGTTTATCCCACCAACAACGGCAACATAATTTTTCGCAATCACCCTACACTACAATACAACATCATACGATACAACTCGAGTCCGGCCGCAGCAAGTACCGCTACCCAGTCGAGTCTCGAGCTAGTTCAGGTTGCCACAGCCCCAAGAAACCTTCCGGATAGTCTTCAGACTTGATGATCTTCTAGGCTTCTACGCCTCAGCACCAATACCGACTGTTTTCAGAATATCATCAAGACCTGCACCAGGGTAGCCGGGGACCTTATCCTTCCAGATATCCTCCGCGATGCGCTTCTCTTCCGGCAGCACGCTCCAGTTTGGCGAATGCTCCGCCTTCAACCACTTGAAGTCATCCACCTGATCCCACATGTTGGCTTTTTCATCCTTATCGGCCGACTAGGCAAAAAGAAAAAGGCTCTGTCAGCAAAGTCACTCCCAAACATAACACTGGGAGAAGACAACTCACATGAAACTTAGGCGCCGGCGCAAACCTCAACCCCTTACAATCCTCAATAATCGGCCTGCTAGCACAATACAGATAAAAGTCCACGTTCTCACACTCGTGGATCCGCACCTGTCTTGCCACCACCAGCACCTTGGTGTCACGCAGACCCGTGATGTGCACCGGCCCGTCCACGTGGCCCGCAACGATCAAACTGCCCGAGATGTTCTTTAGCGCCAGGCTCGCAAACGGTGCGCCGCCGCCGCCGCCAGGGCACACCCGCGTGGGCACCGACATGTCCACGATACATCCCTTCATATTTGTGAGCGCCCCAGCCGAAGTCGCCCTGGACGCCGACAACGGCAGGATGATGTGCAGCTTCTCGTGGTCCGAAAGCGTAATGTCCCGCGCGGTCGAGAAGCTCGGCTTACGGACTCTCGAATCCGTCGGGCCCTTTGCAATCTCTTCGTTATAGTTCTTGGAGGGAAAAGACGGCAAATTGCCGAGATTGTCCTGGTGTTCCGAGGCCTCTGAAGCGGCACCGGCTGTGGCGTAGGGAGAAGAGCTCTTATCTTGACCTCCCGCGGGCAGCATGTGCCGGGCATCGTTCTTCTTGTCGGCCACGGCGTCTCCTCTGGATGGTGGACTGCGACGCTTGAACTGGAACCTGCTCTTGGGCGCGAATTTGGCTTGGGCTTCGTTGAGCTGGTCTGTGAGCTGCTTGAGCGCTTGCGAGTAGGTGCGCTGGTCGTATGCGGGGACGTAGTCGGCGGCGTCGGCGACTTCGTTTGACAGCCGTGAGATGCCGGTTAGGATGTGCTCGATGGCATCTTGGCGTTCGCCTGCGACAGCAGAGAGATTGGCGAGGTGGTTGATTTGCTCTTGGAGGTCTTTAGGTCCCGTTAGTCAGACTTCTTGAGAATTAGCAGTTAGAAAAATTACGAGAAGACTCACTTGCTACGGTCCCCTGGAACTGACGATAGAACGTCTCCTTGGGTGTCTCCTTGTGGGCTCCTTGCGCAGACATTTTAGGCGCGGTGCTGTATCTGTCTGTCTTGTAAGCCGATCTGCGCCATTCAAAGACCAACCCAGCTTATTTCGGATCGCAAAAGGTTCAGAAACGTGAGGTGCCCCGAATATTCTTTCCGTGCATGACTTTCAAGATAAACATAAATGGCATGTATCAAAAACCAGCTGGCTTCTCCTCTCCCCATCAGACCATTTCTGCCCTGTGATGCAAAGTGCAAAGTGCCAACGTTGAACACAAAGGAGGCAGCCGACCAAGGAAGGGGGGGAACAAGATAACAACTCGTACGATGTAATGGGATGAGAAGCAAATGATAGAGTGGGAAAGTGTTCATGTGCGGAGTGTATGTGTGTTTCGTACCTAGTTTTTTTTGTATTCCTAGGGTG